>CM010618.1:13753128-14009113 GCA_003430845.1 Xanthoceras sorbifolium
TTATGGAGCTGCTCGAAGGATATATCTCTTCCTCTCAGCCTGATTTTGTGTGTCACTTGAAGAAGTCTTTGTATGGACTCAAACAAGCTCTAAGAGCTTGGTTTGATAGACTCGAGTTGGCCTTACTTCAATGGGGTTTCTCTAACTCACGAGCAGATAGTTCCCTGTTCTTCTACAAAACCGAAACTAGTTTGATCATCCTCCTTGTCTATGTGGATGACATTTTGGTGATAGGAACTAATCCCAATTTGGTGGACAAAATTATTAAAGATCTTAATCAGTCTTTTGCTCTAAAGGTTCTTGGTTCCTTAAGTTACTTTTTGGGTTTTGAAGTCTCACGAGACAGCTCTAGAATTTTTCTTACTCAACAGAAATATGCAAGTGATTTACTCAAGAAAACTAACATGCTTTATTGTGCAGCCTGTCTTACACCTATGAGCACCTGTACCAAGCTTTTGAAATCTGATGGAGTGCCATTCAATGATCCGACCTTATATAGAAGTACCATAGGGGCACTTCAATATCTAACACTTACAAGACCAGACCTTTCTTTTGCTGTCAACCGTTTAAGCCAATACCTTGTTGCACCAACTATCATTCATTGGCAAGCTTGCAAAAAGGTCTTGAGATACATCAAAAGTACACTTCATGTTGGACTGCATTTCAAAGCTTTAAGTAACCTTGATCTTGTTGGATTTTCAGACACGGATTGGGCAAGTAATTTGGATGATAGAAAATCCACGAGTGGTTGGTGTATGTTCTTAGGTGATAGCTTGGTCTCTTGGAGCTCTAAAAAACAGAAGGTGGTGGCACGGTTCAGTTGTGAAGCCGAGTATCGAGCTTTAGCCCAAGCAGCCACTGAAGTTGTTTGGATTCAAGCTCTCTTATCTGAACTTGGTTTTCTCAGGTCTCAAAAACAAGTTCCCATCATATGGTGTGATAATACAGGGGCTGATTCTTTGGCAAGGAATCCTGTGTTTCATTCACGCACTAAGCATATTGAATTGGACCTCCATTTTGTTCGAGACAAAATTGCTTCCAAGGAACTTGATGTTCGTTATGTGCCCTCTGATGAACAAACTGCAGATCTCCTTATTGAAGAAGACATGTAACTAACTCTATTCTCAAATAATCTGAACATTCCCCAAATAGAAGAAGACATGAGAAATGTCTGGTTGACTATAAATAGAGTTATTGAAGACGAAGAGAGGTATGCTATTTAATATAACTCACCGACCTTAAAACTCTTTGAATTAGTTCCCTAATTTCTCTATTATATCTGAACGGACTTGATCTTCAGAGCTTAATCGCCAGCACAAGTCCAACACTACTCACCGATCTTTCTCTGTCTTCAGATATCTATTCAATAGCTCGTATTTGCCACGTTCTCACTTTAGCCGAGAACCTTCTTGCAAGACCTTAAGGGTCGAAATAGGAGATTATCAGCTCAACTAACTACTAAACTATCTTACGTGGCATCATTGACCCTTATTGACTACCAAATCCATTTTTACTGTCAACATGATTAAAAACAATCGAACTATTGTATACGGATAAAAATAAATATTCATAATTTTATAAGGTTAAAACTTAAAAAGTCTTGCAAATTCCCCCTATTATAATTCTCTTACCACATAAAACTAATTTTTTTTTTCTAATTATAGAGTCAGACTTCACTTAAAATTATTATTATTATTATTATTATTTTCATATAGTATACGCATGTTATGACTCGAATTTGGAATATAACCAAATTGGGCGAATTTTTATGCACGCACAGTTTTGGAGAGATGAAAATATCGACATTCTTTCGAGTTTGGACTTTGGACACAGCCTAGTGGGCCGAGCTAGACCGGCCCAATGCGAAGAAGTTGGAGTGTACAGAGAGAGAATGTGAAAAAAAAACAAAAAACAAAAGATAGATACTTGAGGCCGGAGAAAAAGATAACACAAAAACAAAAATGGCGCTGGTCTCATCTTCTTCACTCTCATTTGCGGTCCCTGAATTCTACAATGTCTGGCATCATCAATCCTCTGCGCTCACTCTCTCTCGCCGGTTTCCTCTCCGTCCGATCAACACCGCCCTACACGTCTGCACGCCTCCTCACCGAGAGTTACTCTCCTCCTTGTTCGTCTCTGAAACGGCGTCGGACGACGAGCTCTGGGCAGCCGCCTGCCTACGCGTCCGCTCTTTCTACGACTTCGATCCCAACGCCTTCGGCGTCCAAGTGAGTCGCTCTGTATCATCATAATTGTTTTTTTTTTTTTTGGTTCTTTTCATTTCCTGTTCGGATGCCTAGAAAATTAGAAGAATTTTGAATTTTTCCATCGCAACAGGAAAAAAGAAAAGAAAAAGTCAACTCAGTTATCTACGAATAAAAGTCAACAGTAATGAAAATGAAGTTGAGTAGTGGTATTATAATGTATACAAAATTCTAACGTTTCTGATGCAAATTTTTGTCTTTCCGTAAATTTGAACTTTTGGAGTTCATGGGAATTTCAGCATGAGAGAAGCTTCCATAATATAATATTAGCTTGTAATAAGTAATAACTATTTAATTAAGATAAGAGTAGACAATCTTGAACTTTTAAGTTTCTGTTTGAACAGTTATTATTTGAATTTTGAATTTTGTTGTTGTCACTTGTCAGCTACTGTCATTTAAGTGTTTTCTTTGTCTATGAATACTGATCGTATTTTGTTTTGTCAAGTGCTATTAGGATCATAAGAAGTACTTGGCCGAGCGTGAGTTTGAAGCATTGAAGGAACGGATTGCTGGGAAGCGGATTGGCTTTGGAAGGGTTTCTTGCATAAATGCTACTCTTCCATTGTCGCAGCTTTCAAGCTTGTCGGATGATTTTTGTGCTGCATGTAAGGTTTGTTTGTATTCTTTCTTTGTTTGATCATAAGTATGCATTTTATTAGCGTCTCAATTGATTTATTGTTGGACTTTGTACATTTTTGATTAGGCATGTAATGTGATTTTAGCTTGTTCAATCATGTAATCCCACATCAACAAACTGGAGTGTTTGGTGTAATTTAAGGATACTGAGGGAATTTAAGTTTCGGCGATTCATCTTCCTGAACTATCTAGGCCAGTTTGGGTGTCCTCGCATAACTTGCAAAATTTGTTTGGGAATTTTGAGGGAAGCTATATATTATGTTGTTATTGCATAATTAATCAGGTGACTTTGGAATGTGTGTATAATTTGGGTGTCTTTTTGATATTTGACAAAATATAGTGATGGAAATGAAGAGACTATAGAGGAAAAATACTGGAGTTTCTACTATACCAGAAAATAAGTTTGTGTTGCATGTAACTGATGAAATTGGTTGGTAAAAAGTTCTGGCCCTTTTCTGGAAGAATTTAGGTATTACTTTGAAAAACACCCTTGCGTATGTCTAGCTTTTCCCAGGCTGTGTGCTGAGCCCATGGACAAAGAAAGCTTTTGCTAGGGTCATATTCAGCCTTAGAGCTTAATGTGCGCCTGTCTGATTATCATTCAAGACATTAGTGTAATATCTTCTCAAACCATAGCACCTTCTTAATTGTGATGTTTTTATTGTATATTTGGGATTAGTTTCTCATGTTATGTCCTTGTAACTGGTTTCTTTGTCTCATATATTCCTGTTCTATTTCATATCATAATCAAAATGCTCACTTTTATTGCCCCTAAAATTCTGTCACTTATCTATCACTGCCATCTTAATATTTTCATATATTTCTAATAATGGAAGAACAATGTGAAGGTTGAAGTAAATTAATTTGCTTATTTTGCTCAGTTTTTGTCATCCCAGTCACAGGAGTTTCCATTTTGATTAATTTTCATTTTGTCAGATTTGTATTATTTCACAAGCATTATTGTTGCCCTATCTCTGTTCTGCTCCAGCTGAGTCAGTCTCCAATGAATCTGAGTGCTATTTGATGTGCGTGTCTATGTGTGGTTTATGTGTTATAGACATAATTTAATTCTTCATTGCTTGCATGCTGACAATATTGTTTTGTTTTCTTCTAATTCTTTTGCAGTTTACTGATGATGGAGAAGATCGTGTAGTGGTTGGGACGCTTGATATTAATCAGTGTCTTAGGCT
The DNA here is from genome assembly GCA_003430845.1 of Xanthoceras sorbifolium. NCBI lineage: Eukaryota > Viridiplantae > Streptophyta > Magnoliopsida > Sapindales > Sapindaceae > Xanthoceras > Xanthoceras sorbifolium. Next base: position 13,757,219 of record CM010618.1, read on the forward strand.
TCCAGATGAAATAACAGGAAAGAAACCAGAGGTAGCTTTTCAGATTTAAGTATTATATAATTCGGTGGTACATATGCTTGTTCATAATATTCATGAGATATGTGCTATATAAAAATGTATGGCATGTTTTGTGATGCGATTATAACAGAAAAAAAGAATTTTACGTTAAGAGGGTTGATCAGCCGTAGGAGTTTTTATTATAACAGGGGATTGGAGCTGATTTTGCGAGAGCATACCTGAGCAATGTGTGTGTAGCAAAGGAGCTGCAGAAAAATGGTTTGGGTTATGAACTTGTTGCAAAGTCAAAGGTAGTCGCTCAGGGATGGGGTAAAGACTCAATACTTAACTGTTCTCATGTTTAGAGTGACATCTTTTTCCATGTTTATATTGGTTAATTGTTACACTCTGTTCATGTGTACTATGTGTTTGTTGTTTGCTACCCATGAAATATCAGAAAATACATTTTGAGGGGTGTGTAAAGTAATGAAGATAAAGAACTAGTAGACAACCATTTTAGGTAACAATTGACCATTTAAGTTTATAGAAATTGCGTTATATCTTATGCAAGCAAATGAGGGAAATAAATGAACTTATGTGTGGAATAGCGTCCCCGACTCCTTTTCATGAATATCTACATATTGCAGTAATTTTTTTTATCTCTATTTATTGATTAATGATAGTTTTCTTGTCGTGGTAACTATCAATTTTGAGTATAATTTTCCCAGGTCATTAATTGGATTGGAAACAACCAAGACACACAAAACTATACCTGTTTACTTTCATCTTTTTTTTTTTTTTTGGTTTGCCATTAAACAATAATGCAGTACCACTCTGTGTGGATGACTTGAAAGCATATTGTAACGCACGTCACTTCATTTTTCGGGTACTGACTTCACATTAAATGTAATTTGTTATTAACTTGGAATGGTGAGGCTAATATATTACTACACATGGATACTGACTCTGCTAATTTTCCCTCTCTCTCTCTTATATATCATGTTTTCTTGTACCTGTCTCTTCAATGCTGAAGTTTGTGCTTTTGAAATTTCTTGGTCGAGTTCTCTTAACTTCTTTTTTGATTCTTACTTGAGTATCTAATATTGGATATTATGCTTCCGTTTCTATGGTACTCACCATGACCTGAATCATAAACTGATTATTTAAATATAATCTGACTTTGCTGAACGGTTTTCAGGTATAACTGATCTGTATGTCCATGTCGCTGTTGACAATGAACCAGCGAAGAAGTTGTACATGAAGAGTGGTTTTGTCCATGAAAATGATGAGCCTGCATGGCAAGCCAGGTTTCTGGACCGGCCCCGAAGGCTTCTATTGTGGGTTGGTCTTTCTAGCATCGATGACTTATGATGGTATACCCTTCTTTTCAAGTGCGTCCCTGTGATTGATTAATGTTTATAGTACTATTTGTATATTGTTGATTTAGAAATGTAGAAAGACTTCTCTTAACAGCATTGCTCAGAGAAAACATTGTTTCTGATACATAATTCGGGATGACATACTTCCTGAAGTCACTTCAAACCCAGTATTTTTTTTTCATACCTGAAAATCCCTCTTATTTTTTTCGTTCATATTTCAGATCTATATCATGTACACAAGACTCTTGACACTCAAAAACTGGCTTGTATTGAAAGAAAAACATTATAAGCACTACATTAATGTATATTTAAGAACTACAAAATCAATGTAAGACAGTTGCTGTTAATCAAATGTTGAACATTGAGTCTGTATGTACAATTCTTTGTCATCCAATTTGGACTACCCAATAAATTGTTTGAGCAGTATCTTTATATACAAGTATGTTGTATTTTCTATAATATGCAATAGATTGAAGTTGGAGTGACTGAAAATTTCTCTGCAAAAATTTCATAACCTCAAAGTAGAGCTAGTCCTTCGATGGATTGAGCATCAGCTTGACTAGGTACAGTGATTCCGTGGTTAACAATGTTATGTAATCCGCTTATCCAAGACCAATAAATCTTCAAGATATCCATACTTTTACTAGGTTGTCTTCTGTTGTTGCACAATCAAGACTGAATATCTTCTATGAAGATCTTTTGTGACAAGAAAATTACCCACAATCCCAAGCTCTGGGAATTCACTTAATTTGTGAGCAAGTCCTGATGTTTGTGAGGTTTGTATGTTATTTCTCCTTCCAACTATAGAAAGGTCATATTTCCCTGCCATAGATTGAATTTTTGACAATGTTTCTTCTCCATCTTTCACCATCTCCATTTCGTATTTTATACTTTCATTTAAAGTGTTTCCAGGTTTCATATCCTCCAACACTTCGGAATCCAGCACTCTTTGCCAAGCTGTCCTGATCTCATTTTCCTTGGCAATGAATCCCACCACGATTAGGCTGATATTGGTGTTCTGTCTCATGCGTTTGGCCAATGTCAACGATTCTCAATCATCACTACCTCCGAAGAATATCATAGCAACTGAAAAAGAGGGCCCTAATGATCAGTCCTTGGAAGTAAACCTTCCTTGATAGCCACTATCAATGAGAATCCCTACAGAACAAGGGGCTTTGTCAAGGATAGAGTGGTTCAAGTCTCTCTTTCTACTGTCCTCCAATTCAATCGACCCATCGATGAACCATTTTCGATGAAACGGGAGCACAACAAGCGATGTGAGCTTGTCGAGTGCAAGCATGCGTACATCTTTATGCATGAATTTGACTGGAGAGATTGCTATGAAGGGATGAACAAACATGGTTCCCCCATTGTTTTCCTTGAAGCAGCTAAAAGAAAGAATAACATTATTAGAGTAAGAGCGGTTGGAGATGGTTTTCATATGTATTTTGTGGGAGATAAAGAGCGGAGCAGCTCGGCGCTTAGATTGATTAGGTGAAGAACATAAACAGCAACAGGGCTTTCTCTGGTTGGTGTTGAAGCTTGAAGGAAATTGATAATGGCAGGGATGTTATCTGGTCAGTAAATGCAGGCAAGTATTCGGAGCTCTGAATTTTCCTTGGAATGCATGATGTTCCTTTTCTGGTAGTCTGCATATTTCCTCGAAGGATCATAGAGGAATTTCACGACTGGGACGACGGTTGCTGTTAGCCTGTCTCGAGAACGATAAGAAACAAGAACCTAAACATCTCTTCAGTTATAATCTGCACACCATCAAGTCATGAAGGCAAATTTTGAGGTCGTTGTTGTCAAACCTACTTGATGTGGTATTACAAAATAGAAAAAATTGCGTTGCATAATACATGGAAAGGATGATAAATCATAAAACTATACCTTCTTATTTGCGTTTGCGTTTGCGAGGGTATAGCTGGTCAGCACAACTATGCATTTGTTAGTTATAATAAGGGCAAGTGCAAAAGCGTCCCGTTTGGCTACTCTGCAAATCAATGGAGGAATCAACCTCGCTACAAATTCAGCCAACATAACCACAGTAACAACCACTGCAGTACTCTACACCAAATCATCGTCACATCTGAGCTATAACAGATTGACCCTTATCGTACTCAAGGTTATGTAAAGAGGAATGAGCAGGCCTGACATGACTGGGTTGAGTTTATTGACCAGAGCTAAACCCAGCGGCTGTACATCTGGTATGGCTAGTCCCAAAATGGTCTGAAGAGGACATACTGTCTAAACAAGTGAGATAGAAAGCCAGTACCCAATGCTAGAATGATTATGTTGTTAATGAACAAGCTCTTCACAGGCCTTCCTTTATGTGTTTGTTTCACAACCCAGAGCATCGTTGGCCTGATCGCAAATACTACAACCGCAACAGAGGCAGTCATTGTTGCCAAATCTATAAGAGCTGCTTTAGCTGATTTTCTATATATTCTTGCAACCCAGATTGTAGACCCGAAAAGAAATTGACTGATCATGTCACCGACTAAGGCACAAGAAATCCCTAATCTTCGAAGTACCGAATTCAGGATCTCAAGCTCGTTGATTATGTAAGCGATGGCCGGAAATGTACTAAGAGATTGTGTTACAACTACTCCGACGAGTCTTATCCTGTCGTCGTGGTTTAATTCCCAAAGTTCTCTCACTCTTTCTAGGGCTACCATCACGTGTAGGAATGGTGCCACCAGGGAAAAATAGCAGTATACATAATCTTTTTTTCCCGTTCTATGTATCATAGTAACATCCATTTTAACTCCCATTAGAAATAGAAATAGAATGTATGTAAATACCATGTTAAGTATATCTAGACTTGTAAATGAAGACAATACATTCTCAGAATCCAAATTGAACCCCAGTACCATGTAAAGGAGGATAATGCCGGCCTATCACACAACAATGATCGATTAATTATACATCAAAATCTGAGAGAAACAATCATAGAGAGGAAGTTGGTTGATGGAAGAGCTAGCTAGCACTTACAATAATCTGAGAAACAATCACAGGGATCTGATTTGCGCATACAAGCCAAACCGTGCACAAGGTAGCAAGCTAAGTGAAGACCAAGTCTGCCGTGGTTGAGTTAGTTGTTGAAATTGAATAAGTTAATATGTTAGTAGTGTTTTGTTAGTGTTCAAAGTGTTGCTTGTTTCCAGTACCCACATGCCATTATGTTCCTATTTTTTTAGTCTGATAGTTGTCAGTTAATTATCTCTTTAGGTTTATAAATTGTCAAAGTTTTTATGAAATTATTACACAAACAAATACTCTGCCTCTCTTTTTTATCATTCTCAATTATTTCTCTCTTTTCTCATTCTCAAATTAACTGAACATATCAGGATCCCTAGTCGCTTAAGAGCAAAGTGAAAAGCTTGGCTGACAGAGAAAGCTGCAACAATCTGTAGGTCTAATCGCGGCAACAAAGCCTCCATCGGATGCCTTTTAGTTTTAGCATTGTCGAGGCAATACCATATGCCATTTGAATTGTTTTATGGCGGTACCGTAATGCAAACTTTGGTGGGCGGTTCCATTGTATGAGCCATTTTGGCCTCACGTTAAACTAGTACATTTTCCGACCGGGCAGTGCTCCCTTACCGGAGGAGGAGGCTGTTTTTGCCAGTAGTTGCTCTTCCGCCGGAGAGAGTTTTTTTTTTCCAGTTATTTCTCTATATTTTTTTTATTCAAAACCCAGTAGATGGTTATTTTATATATATTTTTTTTTGTGGGGTGTCCAAGTCTCGTTGTGTTATAGTATATAACACGAAACAACAACTGTAATTATTCAGCTTTATATCTGGAGTCATAAGAAAATATTGATGGCTGAAATTTGACCATGTCAGCAATTTGTGATGTAAAATTATCGAAAACTCATCGTTTACATCTCTGAGAATCAGTGTCATGAGCTTGGAATGGGATATCTCAGATTCATCCAAGTTCAACATTAAAATGTTTTTATTACAATACTAAGAGGCTGGTATTTTGATGGATTGGCAAATCCAAAATGACAAACTCTAGGATGATATTGCTTGAAATACATTTTTTTATTTTTTATAACATAATTATTCAACACAGACGAGTAACAGATACAACTTCTGAGGATTTTCTTCTTATTTTAATTCTCATCTTTTGTGCTTAGACCACCTCTTATTATCTTTATATATAAAACTTCAAATCCTGCAACCAACAAAGAAAAAAAAAACAATGGATTAATTATAGAGAAATAATAAATATAGAGCAACAAACAGTGTATTTCAGAGCATTTCTAATACTGATAAAAGTGCTTTTGGTTTATTTATATCACGACCCAAACAGACTTTATATATAAAAATTAATTCTGAAAATAGCAAGTTTGTTCTAAGGTTGAGGCTTACCGGTTGTATTCAACTTTAACGTTGCCGGCGTCGAGATCAGCAATCCTAGCAAAAGCAGTTTGATAAAGATTAAAATCTCCATTACAGGGGGGTCTACAGTAATCGACAACCGTAACATCAACAGTGGCGCCTGAACGGCAAGGGTGTGGAGCTTGGTTGGTGCCTCCTGTGCATCTTAGTCTGTATCTTCTCCCGCATGCAGCTCCATTGTTCCATAACTTGTCGCTCACTCCAGTCACCATCGGCCCCCTAGCTGGCACCGGAGAACACGCCGGGGCTGTCCAAGTACAAATGAAAATTTAATAGACACAAAATTGTATTCAAAATTCGCTTGCATACAATTAAGATCTAATACATGTGAACTCTCGCAAATTTTTTTAAATATCTCGTGACACGTTAATAAAATATACTACTTACGTCTCGAGGAGGGTTTATAAAAAACAGCAGTTCCTTGAATGGCATGTACTGCTGAAGTGAGGCAGAGCACCATGCTAACCACCATCAATACTCGCATCTCAATCTTCATTTCTTGTTCGTGTAAATAAAAAAAACCAACTTGGATTACAATTTGTTGTTTAATTTTTTGTGGTTCAAAGGAGTCGGGTTGTCTTTCTTTTTATAGCAGCAAAGACCCCCAAGTCCTCAACACATCAACCACTTTTAATTAAAGACATGACTACTTGGCAGTTGACTTCGAGTCATCTTAAGTCTTTGCAAATTGCACCAACTTTTTTTTTCTTCTTTTTCTTCTTGTCTGATAATTATTAATTTGACGAAGTGGGCTGTCATGTCATACTCATATCATATGAGTGTGGATCTACCTCATTTTTCTTCTTCGTGTGAAATTGTGTGTAAATTTCTTCATCTTTGGCTTCAAACAAGTAGGGCTGTTTTCCACATTGCAAAAGCAAAGAACCAGCGACATAAAGTGACAATAAAAGCCATTTAGTCGTGATATTCCAACTTAGAGAATAGGAACATTGTTAAATTACGTGTGGCTTTCCACGATAATATATACAGGGGTATACTCAATAACTTTTATTAGGGTGGATAAAAATAAAATTTTTTTTTTTGAGTTAATATTAACGATAGAAATAAATTTAATTGATTAAAAAGTAAAAATAAAATTAAAAAAAAAACTTATATAATGATAAATTAAGGTGATAATTTTTTTTAATTTAATTATTTATAAATAAAATTATAATATTACTAAAATTAAAAGATAAAAATATAATTATACTTAAAATTTTTTTGAAAATCTTAGCCGCCCACCATATGGGTCCGCCTTTGAATACACACGTCTTTGGTCATTCAAAGTACTCATATAATTGTCACCTGACAACTTGCTTGGTAAGTTACTTGGAAGCCTTACAAATAGGAACTTACAATTGTAATGATCCAAAATGAATGAAAAAGGTTACTCTCTTATTTTATTAATTTTCTATTATTTGTAACAGACATCACGTGATTTCTCATCATTTTATTTTATCGCTTTATGGACTACATTTTTTTCCATATGGCTAATTACACAAACACCCTAAGTTTAAGTGAAATTATATAAAAAATAAAGTTTGGATATATCAACACAAATATCGCCTGACATTTAAAAATATTACACGAATATCCTCTATTGTCAATTTGAGGCGATTAATATTTAACGATCAATAGTGTAAAAAGTCTAAAATGCCCTTATTTATATTTTTAAAAATTAAAAATAAATTTTAATTATATTAAATAATTAAATACTTTATTAAAAAATTTAAAAAATAAATAACTAAAAAGTCAATGAACCATATGAGATCTGGTCCATTAGATGAAGATAAAATATCTCCATTTCATTTGGTCCATTAGAGTGAGATGGAGCACATCTACTCCATCATAGAGCAGACGCTCCATCAATGTCCACAACCAGAAAAAAAAAAATATGGGAGATGGAGCGATCAGCTCCATCACCGATGGAGCTTGTCTGTCAATGTCCATAACTAGAAAAAAAAAGAAATAAAAAAAAGAAACAAATGGATTGTATAAGAGAAGAATCTGTGAGCTGTAATGGGTGTTTGTGAATAGATGATGGTTGATAATGGAATGGAAAAAAATCGTGGGTTTTGTGAGAAATATTGGTGAAGAAAAAGAAGAAGAGTTAGTGTTTGTAGGTTTTGTTGAAGAACAATAGAGGAGGGTTCTTCAAGAAGAGTGCGTTTGTTGCTGTGATGTATTACCTAAAGGGAGAAAAACTCATCTCCATCATGGCTTTCTATTTTTTTTTTCTATTTCTAGACAGAGCTCCATCTCTCCATTTTTTTTTTCTTTTTCTGCGTAGTGATGGAACAGAGCTCCATCATGATTATTTTGTTGGTTGTGTTTTTTATGTGGATGAGTTATTTTATAGATTGATATTGTTGATGTTTTTTGGTGGATTAATGAAGATATTGGGTCATGTTTAATAATTATTTGGAAATGGTGATGTTTGAGGATTTGAACATGATGTTGTTATGATGGAAATATTGAATTTGGTGATGGTAATGGGAAATTGTTGGAGAAGATGAAGATGAAGATGAAAAATTATTGGATTAAAAAATAAAAGAAGGGTATTTTAGGTATTTTTAGATTTTTTGCACCATTGACCATTGTCTAATAGGCGAAGTTGACGGTAAGGGATGTCCGTATAATATTTCTTAAACGTTAGATGATATTTATGTTGATATATCTAAAACTTATTTTTTTTGTATAATTTCACTTAATATCAGGGATGTTTATGTAAGTAGCCCTTTTTCATATTGGAGCAGGTGATGTTGGAAACACAAAATCATCATTAGTAGAAGAAGACTACCGGTCAATCTTTTGACATTAAATAGTAGTGTAGGCTCACAATGTAAGCTTATAGATCCTACAAGTCGTATGGTCACTTCAAACTTTTAATAGAAATTCAACACTTACCCACTATGAGAAATTCAACATAAAGTTCTCCCATGCTGTGAATCTTTGGAGCGGCCTTTCTTCTTTCATATGTGAGGAGGATAGTATTATTTAGGATATTTTGTCCCAGTTTAGTTATCTTATTAGCTCCTTATCTTTTATTTTTAGGAGTTGTAATTTTGTTGCGCATAGCCTTACTAAATGGGCTATCGGGGTTTCTTTAAATTCTGTTTGGTCTTGCTCATTCCCTGATTGATTACTTAAACTAGTTAAGGAGGACTTTTGTTGTGTTGCCTCATGATTAATATATTATCCTTTCAAAAAAAAAAAAACATAAAGGTAAAATGAGGAACTTTTTTTTTTTTTTTTCCATGTAGAATAGATTGTCATGAATTGTCTCAAAACTTTCAATAATATTTCAGCGTACCCACTACGACAAATTGTAATAAATTAGAGCAATTATTAATTTAGTTCCTAATTTTTAAAAAATTATTAATTTTTTAACGTAATTTTATTTATCAGTATTCTTGATCTAAATGTATTATTCTGGTCCCTTTAACTAGTAAAATCTGTGACAATTCTGATTAGCAATTTAGATTGTTAAAGTTAGTTAATGGGCTGTCACTGATCTTGTATATATAGAGAGTCAATCTCTCATGTATTTAGTGTTAAAAATGAATGAGGAGTAGCTCAGCTTACTCCATTAATGGCAGATTAGTTTCAGTATTGTTGTTTTTCTTAGACATACATGAAATACCTTTAGGTTTATATCAAACACTTATAATTTTTCTTGCTTTTCACTATGATGTATGGTATAAATAATATTTTGACCATTGGAATCTAGGATGACCTTGTTTGAAATACATTTTATTTGTAGTACTATTAATTATAACAACTCGTATAAGTTCTTACATATATATAGAAACATAACCAACATATAATCATCATTAATAAATATAACTTCTGAAGTCTCATTTTTTGTGCTTAATTAGAAGACCTCATTTTTATCTGTATATATAAAACTTTCAAATCCTGCAAGCAACAAAGGAAAAAAAAAAATGAGTTGCAGAATCCCAAATTTGAATAATTAATAGAGAGGTCTTAGAAAAACTTTTGTTTAATATTTTGGTTCAACAAAAATTTTAGTGTATTTTAGAGTGTTTTTAATACTAATGCAACCTGTCAGCAGAACAAGTGCAGCAGTATGGCCCCTATGAGTAGCGATGGTGATCAAGCTATGAAGATTGATGTGCAAAACACTGCTTTTGAAGAAGCTGCCTTTCTATTAAAAGAGGTTATGGTGGCATCTGTTGAATAGGTTTATCCTATCTCAGGTCAGAGCTCTTCTTTCTTCCCTATGTTGTATGTGTGGAATGTTATGGGAGCTGGTAAAAAAGTCTTATTAGAACTGTTGCTGATATGAAATCTTTATATAATTTCATGTGTTTGCGTTGCTCAAACCTAGGATTAGTGGGGTGAGAGCTTTAAAAGTCATTAGAAAGTTAGGTTTTATTGATCACTTCTTGGTTGAGGGATTTATGGGTGGTATTTGGTTGCTGTGGAATAGTGATAGGATCAAACTTCAAGTTATTGCTTCTTCTCATTATACTATTTCTGCCCTTGTTGATAATGATAATTGTTGTTGGGTTCTTTCTGTTGTTTATGTCAGTCCTAGTGCTAGTAATAGACATAAATTGTGGAGTTATCTTAGCGCCATTAGGTCGTTTTTCAAAGGCCCGTGGGTTGTTATGGGTGATTTTAATGAAATCACTAACAGTTCTGAAAAAAGGGGAGGTAGGCCTGGTTTCTCTAATAGTGGGTTTGGAGACTGGATTAATTCCAGTGGTATGGTGGATATGAGTTTAATAGGTCCTAAGTTCATTTGGATGACTAGGAGGGGTATTGGTGAGGAAGTGTGGGAAAGACTTGATCGTGCTCTATGATCTATTGAGTGGAGATGTATCTTTGATGATGGTTTCATTAAACACCTTCCTAGAGTCAACTCCGACCACTGCCCACTCTTGCTTCAGACTCAAAGTGTGCAAATTCCTTATCATGCTCTAAAGCCCTTCAGGTTCCAGGCGATGCGGCTTAAATAGCCTTATTTAGAGATGTGGTGAATAATAATTGGAGGGGGGATGGTTTTGTGGCTGATAAAATTCGGAATCTTACTGACACTCTTAAAGTGTGGAATAAAGAAGTTTTTGGTTACATTTTTAATAATAAAAGGAGGATTATGGTCAGGATTCAAAGTGTGCAATACAGGCTGAGAAGATGGTATAATTCTAGACTTGTTATGTTCGAACAAAAATTAAAGGATGAGTATAACATTATAATTGAGTAGAAGGAGTTATTTTGGTTACAGAAATCCAGGAATGGGTGGTTAAAAAAGGGGGATCGCAACACTAAGTTTTTCCATCTCGCTACCCTTATTAGGAGGAGATTTAATAAACTAGAAGGGGTTAAATATAAAAATGGGGTGTGAAAGTGTAATAAAGATGAGATGAAAGACGTTGTGGTGAATTATTTTTAGAATTTGTTTTCTATTGGAAACAATCCTTTAAATTATTCTTTGTTGCCTACTATGTTTCCTTGCCTAAATGATGATTATAATTTGTTACTGAATATGGATATGCATGAAGAGGAAGTCAAAAACAGTATCTATGGTATTGGAGGATTGAAAGCTCCTGGGCCAGATTGGTTCCCTGCGGTATTCTTTCAGAAGTATTGGGATGTCTGTAAGGGGGATTTGGTTTCCTTAATGGTTGAGTGCATGAAGACAGGGGCTGTCCCTAATATTGTTAATCATACCTTAATCACCCTGATTCCTAAAATCCCTATCCCTCTAGACATGACTCACCTAAGACTCATAAGCTTGTGTAACACTGTGTATAAGGTCATTATGAAGTTAATTGTTCATTGTCTAAGACCTTTACGTACTAATTTGGTGAGTCACAACCAAGTGGTATTTGTTCCTGCCAAGATAGCATTGTTGTTACCCAAGAAGTGTTACATAGATAAAAAGTATTAAGGGTGGTAAAAGGTTATTTGCTTGGAAGGTTGACCTTACAAAGGCTTGTGATAGGATGAGATGAGACTTCATTGGGAGAGTCTTGGAAGAAGTTGGAGTTGCGGGGAGTATGAAGAAACTTGTTATGAGTTATGTGACCGGTGTGATGTATAAAATTGTTGTTAACGGGGAGCTAACTGAGTCCTTTAGCCTCGGGTGTGGTTTGAGACAATGAGACCCCCTGTCCTCATACTTGTTTGTGTTGTGTATAGAGAAGTTGTCTTACCTCATCTTTCAAGAGTTGAATAAGGGAACCTGGAAGCCTATCAAAGTCTCAAGAGATAGTCCAACTATATCACATTTGTTTTTTGCAGATGATTTGATTCTCTTTGGTAGTGCTAGTCTCAATTAAGTTGAAGTGATGAGAAAATGTGTAGATCAGTTTTGTGATTCTTCTGGGCAATGTGTGAGCTATCCAAAATATAGGATCTTTGTTTCTAGTAATAACAAAGTGTCCTTAGCCAAGGTTATAGCTACTAAGTGTGGTTCTCATCTCACTAATAACTTGGGGAACTACCTAGGTGTGCCTTGATCCATGAGAAAGTCTCTAAGCATACGTACAAGGACATTTTGAACAAGATGCAGCAAAAACTTACTGCCTGGAAAAGTACGCAACTGTTTCTTACAGGAAGGATTGTTCTTATCAAATCAGTGGTCTCGGCACTTCCTGTTTATGCCATACAATCAATAAAACTTCCTATGTAGTTGTGTGACAGCCTGGACAGGGTTAGCAAAAATTTTCTATGGGATCAGATTGGTGAAAAGAAAACAGTCCACCTAATTAATTGGAAAACAGTTTGCCTCCCTTAAAAAAATGGTGGGCTTGGGATAAAAAATATGAGATATTGGAACCAAGTCCTATTAGTTAAAATAGGGTGGAGACTATTTCAAAGGGATGAGAGCTTGTGGAGCAATATGATCCACAATAAATATGTGAAGAATAAAAATATTGTGGATTTGTGTAATAAAAATTTCATAAGTTGGTCTAGCATTTGGATGGGTATTGTCTATGGTGGTAAGCTTTTGCTGGAAGGAGCTATTTGGAGAGTTGAAGATGAAAGATTAGTGGCTTTTTGGATTGACAGATAGGTTCCAGGTCTGGGCACTCTTAGCGAACATGCTATTTGCCCCTTGGATCCTACTAAAATAACTGAAATAGTTAGCTGTTTTGTTGAGAATGGTAGTTGGTCTTTAACCAAGTTAAGGGATGTTGTCCCTTGGAACATTATTTAAAGAATTATGAACATCCATGTTAATATTCATGGAGAGGGAAAGGAATGTGTCATTTAGGAAAATGATTCTGGTGGTAATTTCACTGTTAAGTCTTCCTACAACAGTTTATTTGAAGGGAAGCTATGTGATCAATGGAACTTTGATATTGTTTGGAAGATCAAAGTCCTTCCTAAAATCCAATGCTTCTTATGGACGTCTACTCATGGCAAAACCCTTACGAATTAATAGATGGACATTAGAGGTTTTTCGGGTGACTTTACTTGTTCTAGATGTAATGCTGGTTATGAGAGTTTGGAGCATTTGTTGAGGAGCTGCATTTCCTCTTCGAGAATTTGGGAGGACCGTAGATATGGTGTTGCTATGATTAGAGGGGATCCAGGGGAGTGGAGAAGTTGGTTTCTTGCTAATCTAAAGAATAAAAAGATGGTGAATGGTACCCCTATGTGTGTCTATTTTGCCTTCATCCTATGGTTCATTTAAAAATGGAGATGCAAGAGTATTTTTGATCCTGATTTCAAATTGCATCCTTTGCCTTATATCCCCATTTTTGGAGCTATTCAGAATTGGTTGGTGGTTGCTGGTAAAAAAGAGAAGTATGCTGCTGAGTTTATGAATAGATTTATCTCTTAGAGCCCTCCTCATCTGAATTGGGTGAAGCTTAATGTGGACAGTAGCAGAAGTTCTTTCGGTTGTATAGCTACTGGTGGCGCTATTCGGGACAACAATGGCCAGTGGCTTGGTAGATTTATTTTGAACAAAGGAATTGGTAGTGCCTTGGAAGCTAAATTGTGGGGTGTGGCAGATGGGTTCTTTTTTGCGAATGATGCGAAAAAGAAACGGAAAAAAAAAAAATGATTACACAGCCCCATGGGCAGCGGCCTCGCGCGCGCCCAGCGAGGGCGAGCGCCCAGCGACCGCAGCCGCGAGCCCTGCTGTCTCGTTTGCGCTGGGGCCATTTTTTCATATTTTTTGCGAACGAATTTTTGCTGATTTTTCTGGAAAAATATTGTTGAATATTTTTTGAAAAAAGTGCAGAAATTGGAGCGGAAAATAGTGGGCGAAACGACCTAGGAACGCTCGCGAAAGCGCGGCTCACGAGAGGGCTGCACGCACCTTGCGTGCGTGCTGCTACGCTGCTGGCAGCCTCACTTTCTCACGCGTTAGGGTTGTTTAGGGTTTCGTCTTGACCTATGGTGCGTGTTAAGGTAACACATGGACCTCTGGAAAAGATGTTGACTTTTGACAAAAATCAAGTTTGACTTGATTAGGAAAACGAAGATAAGAAGAATTCAACTCGAAGAAGAACTCTTGAAGACCAAGGAATGCCTTAGGAATACAATTGTAATTAGAGTTGTTTAAGTTAGATAACCCATGTCACTCGGTCAATTACGTATACTTTATTTATTTTCATGTGATGATTATATGGATGTTAAAACATTGTTATACATATGAATGTCATCTAGATTAGGTTTGTCTACACTTACATAATAATATGTTATGCATAGTTGTCATATTATATTGTTTTATTTTAATGTGATTAAAATAGGAAACAATTTCATAAATGACAATTGAATAATGGATTTAGTTTTAGGTGTAAAAACTTGGTAATATCCATTAATTACCTAATCAACAAATTAAAGAGTTTAATTAAAAAGATTAGTTAGGTTCTTATCATTAATTAAGATTAATTGGATTAATTAGTTAATTAAAAAGAACCAAATAATGAGATTAGTTTTTAGGAGTAAAAACTTGGTAAATCTCATTAATAACTAATCTATATTAAAGTGTTTAATTAAAGTGATTAGTTAGATTCTTTGTATTAATTAAGATTAATTAGATTAATTACTTGATTAAAAAGAATCGAATAATGAGATTAGTTTTTAGGAGTAAAAACTTTGTAAATCTTATTAATGACTAATCAACCAATTAAAGAGTTTAATTAAATTAATTATTATCCGATTGAGAATGTCTCGATCTAACATGCAGGGATTTGACATAGCCTACTTAGGCACTTACTTGTGGAATGTTGGATTATCGTAGCATAACAACTAATTTTAGGGATTTTTTAGTTCATTAAAATTATGCTCATGCATCATGTTTAATTTTATACCGAACAATAGCATTTGATATGAATGTATGAACTGAATGATATTAATTTAGATTTATATCTTTAAATATAAGCGTTATCTTCTGCATTATTATTTCCTCGCAAACGAAACATTAACCGGGATAACTTTATTAAGTGGAACCAACACGAACGCAATCATGGTCTGCAAAAACCTTAAATTTGTGCTTACGGAGGAATGTCCTCCAGAGCCTGTAACCAACGTAGGACTAGTTACCAAAGGTAAGACTAGCGAAGCAAATGTTGCTGAGCCATCCACTTCTAGTTTCAAGAAGAGGAAGAGGTCTACTGGTAAAGTAAAGGCTAAGTAAAAAATAAAGAGCACCACGACTGACTAAGCAAAAGGAAAAATGTTTCCATTGCAAAGAGGTTAGTCATTGGAAGAGGAACTGTCTACAGTACCTCGAGCAGCTCTCCAATAATAAGAAAGTGAAAAGTAAATCAGATTTACTTATCATTAAATTTTGTTTAATGGAAGATAATTCTTCACTTTGAATAGTAGATTCAGGGGGCCACTGACTAATTTTGTTCTTCTTTACATTGGAATGATTATTGGCAAAAAGCTGGAGGAGGGGTCATTCACTATACATGTTGGAACAGGGGATGTCATTTCAGCGCAAGCAGTGGGAGTAGTTACACTACAAATAAATATTAATTTTCTTTTAATTGAACAATGTATGTTTTATTCTTGAATTTACAAGGAATTTGATTTATGTATTCAGATTACATGAAAAAGTTTCATAAGGTTTCTTTTAATGATAAATCAGTTATCATTTCAAGAAATGGAATGAATGATTGTTCTGGAATAAATAAAAATGACTTGTATGTTTTAAGACCGTTAATTCATACAACACTGCTTTATACTGAATTGTTTAAATTTGAAAAACCTAAAACAAAGCGACAAAAGATTTCTCCAGCAGATGACACGTATTTGTGGCATCTAAGACTTGGACATATAAACCTTGATAGGATAAACAAACTAGTTAAAAATGGATATTTAAGTCAGTTAGAGATGGGTACCTTACCTGTCTGTGAATCTTGTCTGGAGGGTAAGATGACCAAGAGACCTTTTACAGGAAAAGGGATTAGAGCCACGCAACCTTTTGAGCTTATACATTCAGATGTCTGCGGACCTATGAGTGTTAGAGATAGAGGTGGTTATGAGTATTATGTCACATTTATTGACGACTACTCTAGATACGCGTATGTTTACTTAATACAATGCAAGTCCGAAACCTTTGAAAGGTTCAAAGAATTCCGTGCTGAAGTTGAAAATCAATTAGGCAAAACAATCAAATCACTACGATCGGATCATGGGGGTGAATATCTCGACCAAGAGTTTGAAGATTATATGGTTGAGCATGGGATAATATCCCAACTCACAGCTCTAGGTACACCACAGCAAAATGGTGTTGCGGAGAGGAGAAATAGGACCTTGATGCAAATGGTGAGATTTATGATTAGTTTCTCATCATTACCATATTCTTTTTGGGGATATGCACTACAAACAGCGACTTACATACTGAATGTAGTTCCATCCAAATCTGTTCCTAAGACTCCCCTAGAGTTGTGGAATAGTTGTAAAGCTAGTTTACGACATTTTCGCATATGGGAATGTCTTGTAACACCCCCTGACCCGACCAGGCTGGATCGACCCAGGGAGCGCTACTCGGATTTTCAAAACTTTCTAAATTCATTTTATACATTTCAAATCATTGGAAAACCACAGAGTTTATAATTTTAAAACCGTTTTCGAGTGAGCCCATTGAAATACACTTTTTACAAAAATTTCGGCAAAGTTCCCTTTGTTTTTCTGATTTCCCAAAACCTGTTTTTCCACAACTCAAATCAAATACAAATTCAATAACACTTCAAATCTCATTCTCAATCAATTGCGCACTCTGCTGTTTAGTGCGACTTTCAACAATTTATAAAATAAAATACTTCAAAATTCAATATTTACAAACATTCTAAAAATGAAAAACAGAAATCATAAACCAATTTAATTACAAGACAAAATTTTACAAAACGTTTACAAATCTCTGTATATACATGCATATCAATCATAATACACATAAACATAATTATCTACCCCAGAAATGTGACTATACTCCTCAGTCTGCAGGAAACTCCTCTTTTAGTCTTTTGCCTCTTCAGTCTCCCTGGTACCTACGCGTTATAAAACAACTAACACGCTAAGCATATAACTTAGTGGGTGTACACTAAACTCAAATATTAAAATCATAAATAGCTTTTAATAATAAACATATCACAATATATACATATTTCAATTCTAATCATTTACAGAAATAGATCAGGTGACATTTACTTATGAAACAATTCATTTCAATTTCCAATCTATACAAAATCAAACCATAAATAGTTTATAATCAGTTTAACGTCAATAATGATATAAACATGTAAAATCGATTTATCAAGTCACTGATAATCATATTACTCAATTCACTTCAATTCTGACCCGCTAGAATACTTAACATAACTAGGACTGGAATATGGGTCGTTCGACCACAGTGACTGTCTGTCGAACATAGCTCCCACCCTAGGACGAATCCTAAGAGTGGTACGTATCTCCCTACTCTAGGACCGAGTGGTTGGAACCTAGAGAGGTACATAACTCCCTATCCCAGGAACGAATCCTTAGGAAGGTACGTATCTCTCTACCCCAGGACGAATCCGTGAGGAGGTACGTGTCTCCCTGCCCCTGGACGAATCCATGAGGAGGTACATATAGTCATCAATAACATATCAATATCGGTGCAGTACTGCTCACTGAACCCAATTGGTATACCAACCTCCTATATCCATTTCTATGTCTAAGTATCCTAGGGCCGTCTCGATAAACTAGTTTTCAAATATTCACTATATTTACAAATCAACGGAAACATTCGATTTCAATAACATAGATTTTTCATGGGAAAATCAACAACATTTATGCAAGAGTCGAAAACAAGTAATTTCAGCGGAATCGTAATAATCAAGATACAATCAACAATAAAATCATTTCCATAAAATAATATAAACACATAAAAATTGAAAAATCTTCAAATTAATTGTAAATTCAACTAAAAATACTTAATACTTTTTGTAAAGGTTTCGAAAACGATGGTACACTAACCTGGATACCGTTTTCTTTCCGACAAATCGCGTTTCTAGATTTCTTTTCCTTTCCCTTTCTCTTTCTCTTTCACTCTCCTATTTCACTTTCCTTCCTCTTCTCTTCTTCTTCTTCTTCTTCTTTCTCTTATTTCTTTCTTCTCCTTTCTTTCTTTCTCTCGGTCTCTCACTCTCTCTTTTCTCTTTTCTGTTTTCTGTGGCTTCTGCGAGAAGCCAAATTTTTTTTTTATATTTTTCGGTCGTCGTGACCGTCCTCGCGACCTGTGGTCGCGCCACCAGGTCGCGGTACTCATTGGAGCATTTCCACCACCTTCATCGCGAGCACACCTCGCGGTACCATGGTCGCGTTGCTCACTGCCAAAATTTGACATTTTCATCGCGAGCAGTTCATCGTGATCTGTGGTCGCGGTGACTGGTCGCGATACTCACTGCCAAAAATTCACATTTTCCATCGCGAGCAGGTCATCGCGATCTATGGTCGCGGTGACCAGATCGCGATGCTCACTGCCTCGGTTTTCCTTTTTCTTGCATCATTTTTGGACCGTTCCATCTGGTCCACCTGGAAATTATAAAAATAAACATACTTTTAATTACATTTACACCCCTTCCAATCACAAAAATTTATTTTTTACATATTTAAAATTAATTATCCGAAATCCGGGATGTTACATGTCCAGTATATGTACTGAAAAATAGGAGTGGAAAGCTGGAACCTCGTTCATAAGTATGTTTATTTGTAGGGTACCCAAAGGAAACACGAGGTGGATTATTTTATAATCCACAAGAAAACAAAGTGTTTGTATCGACAAATGCAACGTTTCTTGAAGAGGATTATATGAGTAATCATAAACCTCGTAGTAAGATTGTGTTAAAGGAGCTAGAACCTGGTATGACTAGTGCTCAGTCAACAAGAGTTGTAGACGATGTTATAAATCCACAAACATCTGATAATCAGATAATTCCTAGTCAGGAAACACTACCACCGAGGCGTAGTGAAAGGGTTGTTCGACAACCTGATCGGTATTTAGGCATTGAAGAGGCACAGGGTGTCATTTCTAATGATAGTGTGAATGATCCATTAACATTTAGACATGCAATGAAAGATTCTGACAAAGAGGAATGGCTTAAAGTCATGAATCTCAAGATGGAGTCCATGTACTCCAACGCAGTCTGGGAACTTGTAGACTTATCAAATGGGATAAAACCTATAGGATGTAAATGGATCTACAAGCGTAAGAGAGGAGTAGACGGGAAGGTAGAGACCTTCAAGGTAAGGCTAGTGGCTAAAGGTTACACCTAGAAGGAAGGCATTGATTATGATGAAACCTTCTCGTTAGTAGTTATGTTTAAGTCTATTAGGATACTCTTATCGATAGCTGCCTATTTCGATTACGAAATCTGGCAAATGGACGTCAAGACTGCATTCTTGAATGGCAATCTAGACGAGAGCATCTATATAATGCAACCAGAGGGATTTGTATTCCAAGATCAAGAGCAAAAGGTTTGCAAACTGCAAAGGTCTATTTATGAACTTAAGCAGGCGTCTAGATCTTGGAAAATTAGGTTTGGTACTACGATCAAGACCTATGGTTTTAAGCAGAACGTTGATGAGCCTTATGTGTACAAGCGCATCATTGACAAGAAAATAGTTTTCCTGGTCCTTTATGTAAATGACATCTTACTTATTGGGAATGATGTAGGAACATTGTCAGAGGTAAAGGGTTGGCTTACTAACCAATTCCAAATGAAAGATTTGGGAGAGGCAAGTTATGTTCTTGGGATCCAATTGATAAGGGATAGTAAGAACAAATTGTTAGCGTTGTCTCAAGCATTATATATCGACAAGATACTTGTGTGATTCTCCATGCAGAACTCCAAGAAAGGTAGTTTACCTTCAAGACATGGAGTTCATTTGTCTAAGGAACAGTGTCCTAAGACACCTCAAGAAATTGAGGATATGAGACGAATTCCCTATGCGTCTACAGTAGGCAGTCTTTTGTATGCTATGCTATGCACAAGACCCGACATCTGCTTCGCAGGGGGAGTAGCCAGTAGATATCAGTCCAACCCAGGATTGGATCATTGGGTTGCTGTTAAGCATATTTTCAAGTATCTTCGGAGAAGGAGAAACTATATGCTTGTATATTCCCATCAGAATTTGATTCCATTGGGATATACAGATTCTAATTTTCAGTCAGATAAGGATTCAAGGAAATCCACGTCTGGGTCAGTATTCACCCTTGGTGGTGGAGCCATAATTTGGGGGAGTATCAAGCAATCTTGCATTGCTGATTCCACCATGGAAGCCGAGTATGTAGCAGCTTGTGAAGCAGTTAAGGAGGCTGTTTGGCTCCGAAAGTTCTTGAGTGATCTGGAAGTTGTTCCAGATATGGATAGACCTATGACACTTTATTATGATAATAATGGAGCTGTGGCCAATTCCAAAGAACCAAGAAGCCACAAAAGAGGGAAGCATATAAAGAGGAAATATCATCTCATCAGAGAGATAGTGCAGCGAGGAGACGTGGTCGTGACGAAGATTGCATCGCAAGATAACCTGGCTGATCCATTTACAAAGACCTTGACGGCTAAAGTGTTTGAAGGTCACCTAAAGGGTCTAGGATTACGAGACATGTCCTATATGCTTTAGTGCAAGTGGGAGATTGTTGGGATTTAAGCCCTAAAGCTTGTAATTGTAAATGGTTAAAGAAAATAATAAGAATTATTCAGATTATCATTCAAGTTCATAAGATGTTTTATATTCAGTAATACATTCGTATTGTGCAAGAATATCCTAGATTGCAAGATGTAATCTCATAATGAGTATATGATGGTCATATACAGAGAGGATTCATTTTGAGACGTTTAATTTAAAGAGTCCGTAGAGAGCGAACAAAGCTGGGTACTTTGTTTGTGATTGATCTACTGCTGCGGTTCATTCTATAAAGTACGGTGGTATTATCCTAGACCGCTCATATAGTTGACATGAGAATAGAGGCACCTTATATGATAAGATCATATAGGACTGGGCCACGATTTATATGAATCTCTCACCAAGATCCGTTAGTAGATGAGATTCATATATAATCGATAAACGATGGCTATTTATAGGTGATCTTAATCTTGAGTGTCTTATCAACTCCTTCAGGTTAGATCGTGGCTTTTGATTTACCATGAGTGAGGTTGATGAGAATCTCGACCAATACCTCCGTATCTTAGAGCTGCGGTTTGACTTGTGGCTGGGAAGGTTTGTACACAATAGTGGAATCCACTCCTTCTTGATTAAAGTAGATGAGTAGTTCCCTTAAGGGTTGATTCGGGGCTTGAACGATTATGAGCGCTCTCCTTCTTCCGTGAGGAAGACAAGATTTAATTGTTCATTAGAGAATCAATGGTACTTAAAGGAAAAGATATTTCTAGAGGGGTATAACGGACTTTATGACCCAGCTCTAATTATGAACTATTTATGGAGAATCACACTATATGCAATTAGCTATATCAATGGACACTGAGACTTCAGATTGTATAAACACGTCTACAGTTTTGAGAGTGCAGCCTCGGGTTTTTAGTGGAATAACTCCGAGGTTAATAATCGTGAAATATTAATTAAAGAGTTTTAATTAATATTACTAAGTATTATTGGAGCTCAAAATTGTGGGTCCATTAGGTCCCCTTGCTAGCCCTTATGGTTGTTGGTAACGAGGATCACGGTAGATTAATTGGATGATCCAATTAATAGTGTTACGAAAGTAATGCGATTTAAATAAAAGAGAATAATTAATAATGTGATTATTTAATTAATTAAATATTTAATAAAATAATAGAAATTAATAGTTATGAATTATTAATTCTATTTATTAAATATGAGGTCATGTGATTAAATAATGACTAGGACAAAAGAATTAAAATAATTAGATTATTTTAATAGTCCAAAAGGTCACAGGTTCAAGTCTTTAGGAAGACTAAAAATAAATAGGATTTAGAATTCTATTTTGACTTGGTCAAATTAAAACCCTAAAGGACTACTATATAAGTGTTATATAGTTAGAAAAAACCTAACCTAGCACACAAGTAAAAAAGAAAGAGAATTCGGCCACCAAAGAAAGAGAGAAAAGAAAAAAAAAGTTTTTTCTGACTCTCCCCTTTTTTACAGGATTCGGCCGGCGTTCTTTTCACGTGACCTCTATCTCTTGCCGTGACGTGCCCACACACACGTTGTCAGATCGCGGGGTATAGCTCGGAAGATCTGGTGGTAGATCGAAGAATTAGAAAAAGAAAATCAAGAAAAAGGTATGTAGTTTCTAAAATCTTTTTCTGTGTATATACAGGAACTCGTTCCTGATTGAAAAAGGTTTTCAATATAAGAAAAATTTTTGAAACCCAATTCCGCATGTTATACGATAATCAAAATCTTTTCTAAAATTCCCTTCAGGGGATTCCACCACCGATGTAGTATTTTCTTGACGGGCTAACTGAGCCTCCTTTCTTGTGGCTTTTTTATTATCGTGTTTTTTAAATTTTAAATTAATATTTATTTCATTTTATTTTTAATTAATTTAAATTTTGGGTAGTGACATGGGTGGGCTATATGTATATATTATTTATTTGTTTAATATCATTCATATTTAAAGTGGTTAGAGAACTTCTTCTCACTTTAATGGTGATGGTTCAGGTCCCACAATATGCATTTACCAGCATATATGAGTAATTTTTTCTCCTTATTGTGATAATAGATATCTTCTATTATTGGAGTAGATATCCGGACCACACGTTTAATAATTAATTTCAGCATGTCCTGTAACATCCGTAATTTTCATTAATTATGAAAAGTGCCCAAAAGTGTTGTTAAGTATGTGAAAATAATATAATGTGTTTATTTGGATTAATTTCTAGGTATACAAGTGGACGAGGTGGAGCAGTCCAGGAGGAGTGCATGAAAGATAAGGAAAATATTGGCAGTGAGCACCGCAACCATAGATCGCGATGAGCAGCTCGCGGTGAAAATGATGATTTTAGGCAGTGAGCACCGCAACCAGTCATCGTGACCAGGGATTGCGATGAGCAGCTTGCGGTGAAAATATTGATTTTGGACAGTAAGCAACGCGACCAACATCACGACCAGACACCGCGATGGCTGATCGCAATGAAAGCAGTAAAAACATTCCAATGAGCAACGCAACCAGGTGGCGCGACCACAGGTAGCAAGGAGCGGTCGCGATGACTAAAATTTTATAAAAAATATATGGCGGTGGGAAGCTTCACGAAGAAGCAAAAAAAAAAAAAGCAGAAAAATAGAGAGAGAGAGAGACCGAGAGAAAAAGAAAGAAAAAGAAAAAGAAAGAGAAAGAAAGAAGAAGAAGAGAAAGAAAGAGAAAGAGGAAGGAAGAAGAAGGGAAGAAGAAGAAAGGAAGAAGAAAGAAGAAAGAGAAGGAAAAGAAGAGGAAGAAAGAGAAGGAGAAAAGAGAAAGAAAAAGGAAATTCATAAACGAAACTGTGGTAGAAACTGTATCCAGGTTGGTATACACTGAAATCTTTATGATTATCATTATATACTTTGATTCGAATTCCTATATTTTGACTAAATGAGTTTGAAAACATATTTACTGATTTTGAAAATCTATTATGGAATATTTACTGGTTTCAGCGACATCGTATGTTTTCGAATATGTTTTATGAATATTGTTCTACGAATATTGTTTGATATTTTATTTGTTGATATATGTTAATTTTGATTTAACTTATAATTGTTGATTCTCGAAAGAAATGAACTGATTTGATATAAAAAGTAATATCTGAATAATGGCCCAGATATATGTATAGGGAAAATATGGATATAGGAGATTGACATGTCAATTGGGTGTATTTAGCAGTACTGCAACAAGATATTTGATGATTATAATGATATACGGATACCATTTCATTTTGAAATGGGAAACCGACTGTGAAGATACGGATACGATTTCATTTTGAAATTAGAAACCGACTGTAACTATAGGGATACCATTTCACTTTGAGATAGGAAACCCGACTGTATAAACCCGTAATCTAGTCCTGTGAACCCTGTAATATGTATTAGAGGCCCAATTAAGAACTGAAAACTATGAATTTGAATGTTAAAATAAGGAAATGTTATTGAGATTTAAACCCAGAAACTTTTGAAATATTTTACTTTATATAGTTTCAGTATTTGAAATATAATGTTTGTTCTATATGTATTTCTGAATTTCTGAATTTTAGATCTATTGTTCTATATTACATTGAAATTTATTTTAGTGTACACCCACTAAGCATTATTGCTTAGCACGTTAATTTCATCATGCGTAGGTAACGCAGATACAGAGGGAGAAAAAGACTGAAGAGGTGATAGCTGCAGACTGAGGATCAGAGTCACCATACCTTTGGGTAGTTATATAGTTTTGTATATTATATTCAGTTACGCATGCATATACAAAAATTTGTAAATGTGATATATATTTGTTTTGTAAATAATTATTTTATGGTTTATGTTTTCTTTGTCAAAGGTTTGTAAATATTAATTATGAATTGTTTTATTTGAAAATGTTTGGAAAGTCGCACTATATGGTAGAGTGCGCATTTGATTGAGAAAATTTTTTTCAAGTGTTAAATATTATATTGTTTGAGTTTTTGTTAAAAACAGGATTTTTGGAAAGTAAAAAAAACAGAGAAAACTCTAACAAAATTTTTCAAAATAGTTTTGAATGGGCTCACTATGAAAAGGGATTTTAAATATAATTTATTTAGTTTTTAATGATTTTCGAATTACAAAGGGAGTTTAGAAAAGTCTTGAAAACCCGGTAGCGCTCCTTGGTTCGATCCATACGGGTCGGGTTAGGGGGTGTTACATGTCCCTTGAGTTATTAGTATTGTAATTATATCTTAAAAAAAACGTTGAATGATTAATCTCAGCAGGTCCCTTCAATTATTAATATTGTAATTAATTTATATCTTTTTTTAAAAAAAATTAAAATAAATAATAGTCAGGATAATAATATTCAGGAAAATATAAATTAATCAAATGTACTTAGAATTCGTAGAGTTATAGAAAACAACATTTTCTTGAGAGGCCTCATTTCTTGTTCGTGTAAATTAACAAAGAAAAAACTAACTTGAATTACAATAATTGTGGTTTTTGTGGTGCAAAACAGTAGGGTTATCTGCCTTTTTTTTATAAATGCAAATTGGACCCAACGTATCAAACAGGTCATTGATCATGGAGTCATCTTATGTATTTGCAACAACTTCTTAATTTATTTTTGTTTTTTTGGTCTGTTGACATGACGAATTGAGCTTTCATGAGTATGAAAGTACCTTATTTTTTTTCTTCATGTGAAATTAATGTGAACAATTTAACTTCTCAACCGTGTCAATTTCTTCATCTTGGCGTTTCAAACAAGACATAGATCATGGACTATTCTACTTTAAATGAATGTCATTGCCTATAAAACCGTAAATGCAGGGATGTTATCTGGCCAGTAAATGCAGGCAAGTATCCGGAGCTCCGAATTTTCCTTGGAATGCATGATGTTCCTTTTCTGGTAGTCTGCATATTTCCTCGAAGGATCATAGAGGAATTTCACGAGGACTGGGATGACGGTTGCTGTCACAAGAACTATAAGAAACAAGAACCCAAACATCTCTTCTGCTATAATCTGCACACCATCATCAAGACAAATTTTGGGTCGTTGTTGTTGAACCTACTTGATGTGATCGAAAATATTGTGTTGCATCATATTAATTTACCTCCTTGTTTGAGAGGGTGGTATAGCAGGTCAGCTCAACAATGCCTTTGGAACTCATAATGAGGGAAAGTGCAAGAGCGTTCCGTTTGGGTACTCTGCAAATTAATGGAGGAATCAACCCCGCTACATATTTAGCGAACACAACCACAGCAGCAACCACTGCAGTACTCTTCACCAGATCCTTGTCACATCTGAGCTGTAACAGATTGACCCTTATCGTACTCAAGGTTACTTAAAGAAGAATGAGCAGGCCTGACACGACTGAGTCGAGTTTATCGACCAGAGCAGAACCCAGTGGCTGTCCATTCAGTATGGCCAGTCCCAAAATGAATGGTCCGAAGAGGACATACTGTCCAAACAAGTGAGATAGAAAGCTGGTACCTAATGCCAAAATGATTATGTTGTTAATGAACAAGCTCTTCACAGGCCTTCCTTCTGGTGTTTGTTTTACAACCCAGAACATCGCTGGCCTGATCGCGAATACTACTACAACAATACAGGCAATCATACTTTAGCTGATTTTCTGTATATACTCACAACCCAGATTGTAGACCTGGAAACAAATAGACCGATCATGTCACCGGCTAAGCCACAAGAAAACCTTAATCTTCCAAGTTCCGAATTCAGGATCCCAAGCTCGCTGATTAGGCAAGTGATGATCGGAAATGTACTCAGAGATTGTAACCAAATGTAGATACCATGCCAAGTATATCTAGACTTGTAAATGAAGACAATACGTTCTCAGAATCCAAATTGAACCCCAGTACCACGTAAGGGAGGATTATGCTGGCCTATCACAAAACAATTATAAATTAATTATACATCAAAGTCTGAGAGACAATCATAGAGAGGAAGTTGGTTGATGGAAGAGCTAGCAGTACAATAATTTGAGAAACAATCACAGGGATCCCTTGTCGCTTAAGAGCAAAGTGAAAAGCTTGGCTGACAGAGAAAGCTGCAATAGCTCGAATCGCGACAACAAAGCCTCCATTGGATGTCTTTTAGTTTTGGCATTGTCGAAATAATACCATATGCCATTTGAATTGATGTATGGTGGTTACCTAAATGCAAACTTTGGTGGTGGTTCCTTTGTATGAGCCATTTTGGCCTAACGTTAAACTAGTATATGTTGATGACATTTTTCTATAGGGCAGTGCTCCCTCACCGGAGGAGGAGGGCTGCTTTTGCCGGTAGTTGCTCTTCCGCCGGAGAGAGATTTTTTTTTTTTTCCAGTTATTTCTCTATATTTTTTTTTTATTCAAAACCCTTTAGATGGTTATTTTATATATTTTTTTTGTGGGGGTGTCCAAGTCTCTTGTGTTATAGTATATAACATGAAATAACTGTAATTATTCAGCTATGTATATATATCTGGAGTCATAAGAATCTGATGGCTGAAATTTGACCATGTCAGCAATTTGTAACGTAAAATTATCAAAAACTCATCCGTGAGAATCAGTGTCATGAGCTTGGAATGGGATACCTCAGATTCATCCAATTTCAACATCAAAATGTTTTTTTTACAACACTAAGAGGCTGGTATTTTGATGGATTGGCAAATCCAAAATGACAAACTCTAGGATGATATTGCTTGAAATACATTTTTTATTTATAGTACTATTAATTATAACATAATTATCCAACACAGAAGAGTAACAGATACAACTTCTTAGGATTTTCTGCTTATTTTAATTCTCATCTTTTGTGCTTAGACCACCTCTTATTATCTTTATATATAAAACTTCAAATCCTGCAACCAACAAAGAAAAAAAAACAATGGATTAATTAAAGAGAGATAATAAATATAGAGCAACAAACAGTGTATTTCAGAGCATTTCTAATACTGATAAAAGTGCTTTTGGTTTGTTTATATCACGACCCAATAGACTTTTGTTTTTTTTTTTTTTTAATGTTAAGCTATCTGATAATATATATATAAATTAGTTCTGAAAATAACAAGTCCGTTCTATCGGTGAGGCTTACTGGCTGTATTCAACTTTAACGTTGCCGGCGTCGGGATCAGCAATCGTAGCAAAAGCACTTTGATAAAGATTAAAATCTCCATTGCAGGTGGGTCTACAGTAATCGACAACCGTAACATCTATAGTGGCGTCTGAACGGCAAGGGTGTGGAGCTGTGTTGGTGCCTCCTGTGCATCTTATTCTGTATCTTTTCCCGCATGCAGCTCCATTGTTCCATAACTTGTCGCTCACTCCAGTCACCATCGGCCCCGTAGCTGGCACCGGAGAACACGCCGGGGCTGTCCAAGTACAAATGAAAATTTAATAGGGACACAAAATTGTATTGGAAAAGCGAAGGACCAACGACATAAATGAAAAAGTTGAGATGACTCAGCTGTAATATTTGTGGATTTAAGTCATATCATTTTTTTCAATTCTTATTTACAGTTTAAAAAAATAGAAGAAAAATGAATTGAATAAACTTTTTTCAACTTTATCTAAAATTGTACACAACGCCAACTATTCTATTAATTATATAAATATCCCTTAAATTTGTTCAGTTGACAGCATCAATCGCTAACGGTGGAGGGAAAATTTACTGTTGCCCTTGAATAAATAATATTTAATTAAATAATTTTTTTTAAAAAAATAAGTAAACGAAAAACAATTTAAGTTCTTCATTGATTGGCGAAGGGGATTTCACCACCCATGTAGTATTTTCTCGACGGGGTGACTAAGCCTCCTTTCTTGTGGCTTTTTTATTATTGTGTTTTTAAATTTTAAATTAATATTTATTTTATTTTAATTTTTAATTAATTTAAATTTTAAGTAGTGACATGCGTGGGTTATATATATATTATTTATTTATTTAATATCACTTAAAGTTAAAGTGGTTAGAGCACTCCCTCCTACGTTAATATTAAGGTTCAAGTCTTATCATGTGTATTTACAAGCATGTATAAGTAATTTTCTCTCTTTATTGTGAGAGTAATTGTCTCTCATTGTTGGAATAAATATCCGGACCGCACGTTTAATAATTAATCTCATAAAGTCCCTTAAGTTATTAATATTATAATTATATTTTAAAAAAAGGATTAAGTGATTAATTTTAGTAAATCCTTTCAATTATTAGTATTGTAATTAATTTATATCTTTTTTAAAAAAATTTAAAATAAATAATAGTCAGGATAATAATATTCAGGAAAATATAAATTAATCAAATGTACTTAGAATTGGTAGCGCTATAGAAACAACATTTTCTTGAGCGGCATGTGATGCTGAAGTGAGGCAGGCATCTTATGTATTTGCAACAACTTCTTAATTTATTATTATTTTTTTTGGTCTACTGACTTGACTAATTGAGCTTTCACGAGTCTGAAAGTACCTATTTTTTCTTCATGGGAAATTAATGTGAACAATTTAACTTCTCAACCTGTCAATTTCTTCATCTTGACGTTTCAAACAAGGCATAGATCATGCACAGTTCTACTTTAAATGAATGTCATTATCTATAAAACTGTAATAAACATAGAGAGACTTCTCCTAATATTAAAAGTAGATTTTTTTTAATTTAAAAATATATATTCAGACCGTACTATAGAATTTGATCTTAATTGATTCATAATCCTCCTTGTATCAAATTAAAAAAAAAAAAAGAAAAAAAAAGAAAGCCTTCTCAAATTGGGCTATCCTAATTCCTAAGTCTGAGAGCGCTTCATTTTTCCAAGTCTTTAGTATATCCGGGTCATTAACTTCAATGTCTCTTTCTTTTAAGCGAGTTTTAGTATGTCCGGCCATTAACTTCACGCCGCGTTCAACCCATCAAAGTATAAGTGCATTTTTTTTCATGTAAAATGTACCGGTTGACTTCTCAACTATACATAATTTCTTCATATTGCGTTTCAAACAAGATGGACTGTCCAGCTTCCTTATTGAAGAAGCAAAGAACCAGTGACATACAATCAACATTTACCCAAATTGTTTTTGTAAAAATATCAATAAAAGTCATTTAATCCTAATTTTCCAACTTAGAGAACACGGCCGTTGCATGACTTCTGATAATTTTTTTCTTCTGTTAGTAAGCAATATTAATTAATTACTTATTACCACCGCTTAATGTAGTTCAGTGATAAAGACGTTAATTCAGCCTGATAATGATTCAAATTCGAGTAGCCATCACTGCAAATGGTATGTCAAAAAAAATAAAAATAAATAATTGCTTATTGAAGTGTCCAACTGTGACAAATATATAGTAACAAAGAGCAATATGTATCACTATGCATTAACCTATATAGCATAGTGATGTTAATTACAATATTTCAGATGAAAATGGGACTTTAGCAAAATTGTCCAAACATAACTCAAAAATAACAAAACTACCCAGCCCCCACTAATTTTTGCAACCTCTACCCAAAAAATGTGTTGGACAAAATTGCCCTCAGTTTTACATTTGACCCACTCTATTCACGTTTTTCACTTTACCATTTGACCAAATTGATTTTACTGTTCTTCATTTCAACTTCTGTTCATCGCCGGATCTGTTCGTCTTTTTCGTTTGTGTTCTGTTCTTCTGTTCGTCCGTTGCGTCTTTGTTCGCACCGAAGCAGCTTCCGCCGTAGTCGCGTTCTTCTTCGACCACAACAATGAAATCGTCTTCTTCTTCCGCCGCAACATACCAGAGCGATTCAAAGTAAGGAAAAAATTTCTTCTTCTGATTTTTTGTTTAGAAATTATTGTTTTGGGCATCAGGCCACGTCTGGCCGATGGTTTTGTTTCATCGGGTCAGGTGGCCCGATGAAACAAAACCATCGGCCAGCTGAAACCCGATGATTTTTTCATCGAGTCACAGCAACGAAATTGTCTTTTTCTTCCGTGGTAACATTCCAGAGCGATTGAAAGTAAGGAAAAAAAATTTCTTCATTGATTTTTCTTTTAATTTTTTGTTTAGAAATTTGTGTTTTGGGCATCGAGGCACGGCTGGCCGATGGTTTTGTTTCATCGGGCCACTGTGAAATAAAACTATTGGCTAGCTGTGACCCGATAAAAAACTCATCGGGTCTCAGCTGGCCGATGGTTTAGTTTCGTCGGGCCACTGAGACACAGTGACCCTATGAAACAAAACTATCGGCCAGCTGTGACCCGATAAAAAACTCATTGGGTCTCAGCTGGCTGATGGTTTAGTTTTGTCGGGCCACTATGTCTTAGTGGCCTGATGAAACTAAACCATCGGCCAGCTGTGACCCGATGAAAAACTCATCGGGTCTTAGCTGGCCGATGATTTAGTTTTATCGGGCCAATGTGTCTCAGTGGCCCGATAAAACTAAACCATCGGCCAGCCGTGACCCGTTAATTAAATTTCATCGGGCCAGCGTGACCCGATGGTTTTGTTTCATGGTGGCACCATGCCCCGATAAAACAAAACCATCGGGTCCCGCTGGCCCGATGAAATTTAATCATCGGGCCACGGCTGGCCGATGGTTTTGTTTCATCGGGGCCACTGTGTCTAAGTGGCCCGATGAAACTAAACCATCGACCACCCTGCAACTATTACCATGAAACAAAACCAGATGAAATGAAATATTTTATAACTATTAATATTTATGTTATATATTTTATAACTGCGACCCGATGAAATGAAATCATCGGGCCAGCGTGATGAAATGAAATAAAATTGAAATACCGTCTTCAATTCGACCCTTTTTACTTGTATCTTCATTTTATAACTATTAATATTTATGTTATATATTTGTAGATATTTGTATGTAGATTAGGATTGAATTGTTTATGTTACTTGGTTAATCTCATTATTGTAATCTATATTTCTAAGCGTTATATTTTTTAGTTTATTGATGAATTCGAAATCTTTTTTTTATTGCAGGGTAATAATCAATGGCAAGTAACAAGTTGATTGATTCAATGAAAATTAAGGAAAAATTTTTTTTCCATGCCAAAATGACGACATATTCTAAATGGGAAAGCATCAGATTGATTAAGAGTAAGCTGACGGAACGACAACAACAAAAACTAAGAGTAATGTGCTTTGGGCATTTTTTAGATGTTAATGAAATTTGCTTTAATGGTCAATTTTGTTATCACATTTTGTTGCGGGAGTATCATGTGGAAGATGCTGAAAATGAAATGTGGTTTTTGATTGGTGGGCATAAAATACGGTTTAGTGCAAACGAGTTTTAACTTGTGAGCGGTCTATGTCTTGGGGATACAGTCGTCCCTACTACAAACCCAAAGAAAGATGATCAGTGTAGAATTCGCCAGAACTATTTTAAAGGAGCCAAAAAAGTGATTGGACTCAAATTGTAAAGTTTGTTCGAAGATAGTCTCGAGGAAGAAAATGATGATGATGATGATATGATTAAATTAGTTTTATTGCTGATCTTAGAGATGACATTGCTTGAAAAGGACTTGAGGACTAAGGTTAAATATTGGGCAATGAAGTTAGTAGATAATTTAGAAGAATTCAATCGGTTCCCATGGGGTTCCTATGTATATTCAAGGACATTCAATTCATTATCGACCTGTTGCAAAGGTAGAGATCAGAGGTTTATGGAGAAGGCTAAAAACGATCCAAGCCATACAGTAGAGAAGATCAACTTGTATGGATTTGTATATGCTTTTCAGGTAATATTATGTGTTTAACATTTTTTACCCTTAAATTCTTTAAAACTCTTATTGAAATATATTTTTGTTTTATTTGCTAGGTATGGGCTATTGAAGCGATTCCGCTGTACTCAAAGCTGAATTATGCTAGCAGGGTGTCTCGTACAGCCCCTCGTATTCTGAACTGGGAAGTCAAAACGACTCCTGGATATGAGGCTTTGAAAACTGAGATTTTCATAAGGCGAAAGATATGAATTAAATTAACAGAGTAATATTAGGTATATAAAATTTATTATAACTCTATGTTGTTTGTTTTTCTTTTTTGTTGGTTAGATTTCCACGTTTGAAACTTTGAAACCCACGGATGAAGAATTGAACTTGTCATATTTGACGGGGTTGGAGAAGGCTAGCATCTCAAATGCTCCGTGTGCCCTAGATATAGAGACTGGTGATAAGGAAGATGATGAGTACTGTGATGACAATCAGAGTGATGATATTGATGAAGAAGAGCAACGGCAATAGAAAGAAACTTCAGCTAAAATACAATAAGATCGGCCTATTGGATGGAGTCGATCAGTATGTAGCCAATATTGTCCCTTAATTGTATTGTTCAGTAAATAATATGTAAAAGTTAATTTAACTTCCCACTACATTATGATAGGACTCACAAGATCTGCATAAAAAAATGGATGGCCTACACACAGAAGTAAAGTGTCTACAGACTTCTATGACCGCACTCAATGAGAAAGTTGACAAAGGGTTTGCAACTTTACAAACAGAACTGGATGAGATGCGTAAAGGAGTTGAAAAATTGATAGAAGTTGTTTGCAAGACAGCAGACAGTAATGAACAATTTGAAACTGCAAATAAGGTGCCAGAGGTAATTTTTGTTTTATTTAATCATGTCGAACTTTGTTATTTCCTTTTTTACAATGTATTAACCGTATATTGTTGTATTCACTGCATCAGAGTGACGACTTCTTTGATACAACCTACAACGTGGACGATACAACTAATATTAAAAATGATTTGCAATGGAGGAGGCAAAGGAACCCGATCAATGCCTAGAGCTTACTATTTACTCTCTCTTGCCGAATATTGTCAGTGACGCAGGTAATCAGAGTGTCGTTGCTCTTGAGAAAAAAGCATTCGGCGTAAGATATGGTAGGTATGAGGACGCGTAAGCGTTCTGCATTCGTATCTAGCCCGTACGTGGACCCCACTAGACTAAAAAAACAAAGGACACGGACTGCAAATCCTATTAAGTTCGAGCCTTTAAAACCGGTTCACTCGGAAGTACAGTCGGAGTATAAGGCTTTAAAAAAGAATAATAAAGCTAGGTAAGCATACATAATTTAAGCTCATCACCTATTTCCAGACTTCGTTAACCCTTGTGATGTTTAATGTCATTTACTCTAAATATTATACCGTATATGCAGGTGCTACATTGGGCAACCAATGGATGCGACTCCTGATTTTTTCAAAATGTTTGAGAGTGCGACCGACTGGTTGGACGGCTGGGTAAGTAAATAAATTGTAATTATTTTGTTAATTTCATGGTAATGTTATTAATTTGCACTGTTACTTATGATGAGTTTCAAATGACAATATTTTGTTCCTGATCTAACAAAAAAACAGCACATTGAGGCTTATATGGCAGTATTACGGAGGCGCCAGCTTTCACATCCAACAATTTTTTCGCAAAATTACAACTTGATTGATCCATCATTCTTTGTAAGTTGTAATTGAAATAAAAATTATTTAAATGTTTTCCATGAATTAATTATAAATAACATACTGATATTTTAAATTTTTGTAGACAACCCTGCAACACATATGGAAAAAACTTCCGCAAGACCTAGATGGAACCATATTGAAGGAGGCCTACGATCCCCTTACCTTCAAATAGGAGGATTATTACCTTGGGTATGTTCGCGGAGAACGACCCGATGGGTCTCGGCCATGGTGGGAGATCGATAATGTAAGTGTATTCATGCAACTATTTAACAGTTCAAT
Organism: Xanthoceras sorbifolium; assembly: GCA_003430845.1. Taxonomy (NCBI): domain Eukaryota; kingdom Viridiplantae; phylum Streptophyta; class Magnoliopsida; order Sapindales; family Sapindaceae; genus Xanthoceras; species Xanthoceras sorbifolium. Next base: position 13,791,810 of record CM010618.1, read on the forward strand.
ATCTATATAAGTTAAATGACAATTATGTGTTCAATGTAGTTATTGATGCCTGTGAATGTGAATGGTTATCATTGGCTCTTGGCGGCTGTTAATCTTGTTGAAAGAAAAGTACGAGTGCATGATTCTCTATGTTAGGACACTGAACCGTCTTTTTGGGAGCAATATGTCTCCCCACTAGCACATCTTTTGCCCTCACTTATGTATAACGGAGGCTATTTTGAACATAAGGGGAGACAAGTACAGGTCACTCCATTTGCTTGCAAAGACTAGGTCCTGATACTGTTCCACAATAACACGGGGCGTAAGTCAAATTGAACTCTATATTTTTATAGTGATTGTTATTTTAATTGATTTAATAGTTGACGGTGTTATTATATTGAAATTATTGCAGTGGTCACTGTGGTGCATTTACCCTTATGTTTGCTGAATACATCGTTGCACACAGACAGAAGTTTGATTTCAATGCAAAGCAAATGAAAGCTCTCAGGAAGAAAATGTCCATTGAAATATTTGCAAACTCTACACGACTAGACGATGAAAAAGAGCAATGACATGTACTTTTTTCCAAATTGTTATTTACGTGAATATTATTGATTATTGATAATGTAAAGATTATTGTACATAACATTTCTTTTATTCTGAAAATGATTGTAAATTTTGGAAACATTAATTTTTTTGCTTTGATAAAATGATTGGAAAAGTCACATGGAACGGAAGGATGCGCAAATGATTAAGAAATGTGATTTGAAGTGTATACATATGTTGTTAAATGGTGACTTTGGTAAATCAGGTTTTGGATAGTTAAAAAAATGGACGAAACTCTGGCAAAATTCTCATAAGTTAATTGATTAAAATGTCTTCCAAATACGAAATAAAAATGTTAATTACATACAACAAAACAGCAATTTCAGATAGTACAATAATGTCTTCCAAATAGTACAATAATGTTAATTATATAGTCTATCTCCTGCAATGATTAAAATAAAAATGCAATTACATACAACAAAACATAAAATCATAAATAAAATAGCAATTTCTTGCATATCCTCATCACCCAGATGGTTCAAATACTTTAGGATTCTTGCATATTTGGTTGTTGTGGCCGTGGCGCCAACAATTTCTACACCTCCTGCGTACAATCTCTTCTCCAATCGAAGGTATACGTTGTTTCTTTGGTCGACCTAGTGGGCGTTGGGCAGCAGGTGGAAGAACAATTGTATTTGCAACCTCAGCTGGGACCAACCAGTCACCCTGATGGCCTACTGGATGAATCTCACCACTGTATGCTGAAAGCAGATAAGCAGTCGAGTAGTAGGGTGAGGTGAATGTTGTGTAATGTAATCGTCTATGTTTTATGGCAGCTAAATCATGTGCACATAGAATCTGATCAAGATCGAATTCTCTACAACTGCATGTACGGTTTTCTAAATCAACAATTCCATTCTGTTTTCCATCGTGCACCTCAAATTGATACAATACAATTGTATACATCTTCATATGTTGCGCAGATTCATCACTAACCCCAATAAGTGCCTCAACCGTTTCTGTCAACTGTGTATCATAAGAAGCAGCCATTGTACGTTGATCATGAAACCAACGTTGCATCATATCTTGAATACGGTCAATCATAGCAACAATGGGTAACTCTCGAAAATCTTTCACTGCATTATTCATCGACTCAGCAATATTAGTAGTCATAATGTTGTACCTTTTTCTCGGACAAAAGGCTCGGGACCACCTCTCTTCTCTAACATCAACAACATACTAATGAGCTCCAACACTAATGCTAGACAACTGTAGCATGTAAAATGAGTGATCATTAACTCTGTAGGCCTTGGCTGCCTTCCGAAATGGTATAGAAAGATCTTTGTTCTTATAAATGGAAATCATATTTCGTTCTAAATGCATGAAACAAGCACCGTGGTATGCATTTGGAAAAACTGTTGCAATAACTTTGACATTACTATTTTTCCTATCAGATACAAAAACAAGATCTTCAACATCTTCAATGGTATCATGCAAACAAGATAAAAACCAACTCCATGCAGCATCATTCTCGGAATCCGCAACACCAAATGCCAAAGGAAATATTTGGTCGTTCCCATTCTGACATACAGCCACAAACAAGATGCCACCATATGAACCCTTTGGAAACGTGGCATCAATTGCAATAATTGGTCTAATGGCAGCATTAAAACCATCTATGCACGCTTTCATGGAGAAGAACATATACATGAACATATTTTCATCATCAGTCTTAATGTTCGTCATCATCCCTGGGTTTATTTCCTCTAACATGTGACAATAATAAGGTAACATACTAAAAGAAACTTCAGCTGATCCGTGTACCTCTTCCATAGTAATATGTTTAGCTCGATATCCTTTGTGGTAATTTACTGTAATGCCCAATTCATTTTGGATATCTTTTATGATTTACTTTGGTCTGTAGATACGACCATCACGAAATTTCTCCTTGATATGCTGTCCAATAAATTGTGCACTAGCCTTTCTATTCCATGAAAACCTTTTCTCCATTGAGCAACTGTGTTTGTCGTCAAATCTTGTAATCCGAAAAAAAATCAGTGTTTGTAACCTTGAATGCATGTAACCGCCATTTGCATTCTCCAATAGCACAACGTACCTCAAAACGCGAAGTATCCAACTTCCACACTTTCAAATTGAAACAATTTGCAGTAGCGTACCTTCTTAATTGGGAGTGCAACTCTTTTTTACTGTCAAAGACTTCCCCATTTGCAATCAGAATCGGCATAGCTCTCGAAGCTACTTCAACATCATCAATTGAACACATTACAGACGTGGCTCGAACCAACTCTTCATTACTGTTTCGAACACCCTGAACATCTTGGGACTTCTCACTATCTCTGGCTTCGTTACTGAAATCATCAACAAATTGAACTTCATCATCAACCGTAACATCATTTAAATTTGGTGTGTAGCCCTCCCGAATATAGTTACTTCCCTTCGATGAAGGAATATGAAAATTGATGGGACGGTGTTGTTGATTAGATAACTCTGGAAAATAGTGCTGCTTCAAGTGTCGGTCACTATGCTCAATCTCAAACACGGTTACACAAACTAAAGGGTCATCAACATTCTTTTGACGTAATAATATTACAACATCATCATCATCACTTATCTCTACAAGCATGCTTGAGCGGATGGTATGAGCAACCGTCTTTATAATGACTCGAAAGCAGTTTCTGTCGATTTCAGTGACGGCATGCACTTTATCTAATAGTTGAGCAAAAGTTGCATCTCTTGGAAATAACACTCATTTTGATCTTTTGCCATCATACTAATAAACCCCTTGTTCACATACCTAATGTCCATCCTAGTTAATTATCAACTGCACATCATCCATGCTCATTCCTGCATAAAAAAAAAATAAATTAAACTTAAATTAAAAATTCAATTCAATTCAATTAAAGTATCAAAACTGTCGGGCCGGCATGATGAAAAACCATCGGGCCAAAATCATCGGGCCAACGAGCCAGCATTATGAAAAAACATGATGAATGCATGATGAAAAACCATCGGGCCAATACCATCGGCCCAAAAACTATTGGGCCAAAAACCATTGGGCCGCCATGATGAAAAAATATGATGAAAAACCATCGGGACAAAAAACATCGGGCCAAAAACCATCGGGCCGCCATGATGAAAATACATGATGAAAAACCATAGGGACAAAAACCATCGGGACAAAAACCATCGGGCCAAAAACCATCGGGCCGCCATAATGAAAATACATGATGAAAAACCATCGGGCCAAAACCATCGGGACAAAAACCATCGGGCCAAAAACCATTGGGACAAAAACCATCAGGCCGCCATGATGAAAAACCATTGGGCCAAAAACGATGAAAAAACATGATGAAGGCATGATGAAAAACCATCGGGCCAAAACCAGCGGGCCAAAAACTATCGGGTCGCCATGATGAAAAAACATGATGAAGGCATGATGAAAAACTATCGGGTCGGCATGATGAAAAAAAAAATTATAAAAATTCGTTCTTCATTTTTTTGATGGAGGATTAATAAATGTGAAATACCTACAACTGATTCAAAACCCATAAAAGTGTGCATTGACTAAAAAAAAAGTTTAACACTAACCTTAGAATTTTTGAAGAGAGAACAAAGTGAGATGGATCTTCTTTTATTTGTAAGAGATAACTTGAGATTTTTTTGGCTTAGGTTGGGTAAGAGATTTATGGAGAAGAGAAGAGAGGAAAAATAAGAAAATGTGAAGAAGAGAAGAGAAGAAGAGAAGAACCGGGTGAAGAAAGTGAAGAAGAAGACAGTGATGAGTGGGTCAAATGTAAAACTAAGGGCAATTTTATCCAACAAAATATTTTGGATAGAGGTTACAAAAATTAATGGGCCTGGGTTATTTTGCAATTTTTTAGTTATATTTAAGCAATTTTACTAAATTCCCGATGAAAATTAAGATAGAACGTCAATATTAGCCCATCACACCTCCATTAATGAGATTGTGTTTTCATATTATATTTTTTTAACTACATTAATGGACGTACTGCTTAATCATCTCCGCATCACCAACTCTGGTCTTAGTTTGGGCTACACCTCCAGCGAACAGTAGTTCCAGGAGTTCGGAGCACAATGTCATTCCCATACCACTGAATTCTAGGTAATTAGTTTCCAAAACCATTGTTCACTCCATGATGGGAGAGATTTGATTGATTTTTTTTTATAAAAAAAATACCATCAAATTGTCTATAATATACACCGTTAATGATTCTGGTAAAGTAATTGATAAATTAGCTAGTTAACTTACGGTGTATATTCATCCCTAACTTTGCCGGCATCATGATCGGCAGTGACATCGAAAGCATCTTGAGAAAGATTAATAACTCCATTGCAGGGGGGTAGACAGAAAAATCCACACTATGCTGTCAAGTTTTTGGATCATAATATTATCGAGACAGCTGGTAGCTATTTTAAATTGCAACCATATATATGAAGTTGGAAGCACCTATACTATATATTGAGAAATACTTTGATACCACAAGACTTTTACATCGGTAAAAATATTTATTAAATCACAATCATTCACAATTCATGTGGTTAGTACACCTCCTTCTCACCTTAATTGTAAGTATTCAAGTTTATGTGGTTAGTACATGTTGGGAAAATTAACCTCCCCAAAACCTCCCTAGAAATATGCTAAATATCAGAAATTACAGAGAAATGAAATAGAAAATAATAACAATCACCACAACACAATAATTTACGTGGAAAACTCCAAAACCAGGAGAAAACCACGGCCCTCAGAAAGAAATTCACTATGTGATAAATTATTACAATCACACAGACTATTCTCTCAAGACTACCACACCAATACACTCACACTCTCTCAAAGCATAAAATAATTCTCACCTCTCTACACTCTAAAATAAGAGAAACAAGAAAGGAATTTAATTAGAATTAAATACAATGCTTTAAGTGTATTTAATTGGTGCAATTAGAAACTAAGGACTTGATTTCCTTATATAGCTTTGAGAAGCCTTGACATATCCTTATTTTTCCAATGTGGGATTCATATCCCTTCATTGCCTTCTCATTTGCTTTCACAATTTTGCCAATTTTTCAACAAATCTCCACCTTGGCAAAATACAGGAAACCTCCGCCCTTCCGCCGCAACTTTCATGCAACCATTGTCTATACCGACAATCATAATTCTCAACCCAGAGAACTATCATACTCCACCATAAAAGTATACCACTTAGAATTAATCACCAATTCTAAGATTTCCACCTCGGCACATGTCGAACAAACTTGCTAAAATTTATGGTGCAACTCCCATGTTGGCTTTCCCCGGAAGTTCTTCAGCCATCGACATAATTCTACCACACACCTTGCATCAATGCCGCCAACCAATGCCCGTGTGCAAACTTATAGACCCACTAGTAGTGTCACATCCTTTTTCATAGCACCTAGTGATATGCTATAAGGATGTACATATCCTTCTCAAAGGATAAATTCAGTGTCTTCACAAGACACACTATTAGCTTGATTGTTGGAGCTACCTGCCGAACCTGCTCCACCGTTTTGACAATTTTTCTTAACGTGCCCAGATTGCCCACACGCCCAGCAAAATATTTTCTTCCTGGAGTTATTCTTCTTCCAATTGCTCCCATTGCTAGCTACCAATGCTGTGTCTTCTGATGAAGTACGACCTCCACCCTTCAGCCTTCTCTCCTCAGAAAGGAGTTTACCGGTAACTTCTGCAAAATTCAGAGTCTCCTTCCCATATACCAAAATAGGTTTCATATGTTCATAGGAAGATGGAAGAGACAATATAAGCCTTAATGCTTTATCTTCGTCTTCAATTTCAACTCCAATAGACTCTAGTTCAGAAACAATACCATTGAGAACACTCAGATGATCTGAGATTTTTGCACTTTCCTCCATACGCAGAGTATGAAACTGTTCCTTCAGGTACAACCGATTTGAGATGCCTTTTGCCTGATATAACCCTTCAAGCTTTTCCCAGAGTTCCTTGGCTGAATGTATTCCATGCACATTTGCAAGAACATTCTTGGCTAAACACAGACGAATCACACTTGCAGCTCTCAAATCCATTTCTTCCCAATCTTCATTGCTCATACTAGACTCACCTTTGCTGGAATCTTTTAAAACAGGGCCTGATTTCTCCTTTAATACCTTGTGTAAACCGGATTGTATTAACACATCCTTGACTTGCACTTGACACAAGCCAAAATTAATCTTTCCATCAAATTTCTCTACATCAAACTTCAAAGAAGAAAATTTAGACATTCTAACCGTATACTGAAATAGTGCCCGTAGTTCGTGAACAGCACTCCAGGTAAGTTCCCAGGAAAGAGAGGTGGGTCACAATGGACACACTTAAATACCAAGTCTTTCCTAGCCAGAACCTTCCTTAGACAAGCACTTCCACAATACTACCACACTTAACTCCAGCAACCAAGAACAATTTAGACCAAGAACAATTCTTTTCTGATGTGGAAGATCAGACAATGCTGCAACCACAGAGCATACTAAGAATTTTCTAAAACCTCTGACACCTTAGCAACCAACCTAGGCTCTGATACCACTTGTTGGGAAAATTAACCTCCCCAAAATCTCCCTAGAAATATGCTAAATATCAGAAATTACAGAGAAATGAAATAGAAAATAATAACAATTACCACAACACAATAATTTACGTGGAAAACTCCAAAACCAGGAGAAAAACCACGGCCCTCAGAAAGAAATTCACTATGTGATAAATTATTACAATCACACAGACTATTCTCTCAAGACTACCACACCAATACACTCACACTCTCTCAAAGCATAAAATAATTCTCACCTCTCTACACTCTAAAATAAGAGAAACAAGAAAGGAATTTAATTAGAATTAAATACAATGCTTTAAGTGTATTTAATTGGTGCAATTAGAAACTAAGGACTTGATCTCCTTATATAGCTTTGAGAAGCCTTGACATATCCTTATTTTTCTAATGTGGGATTCATATCCCTTCATTGCCTTCTCATTTGCTTTCACAATTTTGCCAATTTTTCAACAGTACACCTCCCTCTTACCTTAATTGTAAGGGTTCAACTCTTACTATGCACATTTATTAGCATATGTGGGTAGTTTTCTTCCCTTATTGTAAGAACTTTTAATGATTAATCTGTATAAAATTGTTTTTATGTGAAAGCACTCTACATTAATTTGATCAAGGATCGAAATATAATAATGTGAGGAATACTTATGACCGTAAGGGGCCAACCATCACGGAGTATTCTCATCTTCGACAATAAAAAAAAAAAAAAAAAATCCCCCTCTCAAGTAAAAAAAAAAAAATGATCATTTTGGACTACTGTTTCCTTTGCCTGTCTGTTGGGCTCGTGTGGAAGTCTAAACTAAGTATTGGTCGCGCGTTTGAAGTCTTTGCACGCACCTTCGAGGAAAGTGAAAAGGAGAATTAGAAAATTTTCTAAGCAACCAAACACCTGGTAAATGCTAGAATAATGATGATATAAGGTGATCTTTCCACTGAAAAACACAAGTGGTCACGTAGGCTTAATTTCCACATACATCACTTTTATGTAGAACATATTTTTTTAAAGAAAGAGTTATATATACTACTACTATACATAATTTCTATAGTTATAGAAAAGTAGTTTTCAGTCATTGGATTTACATTTAAAAGTCCATAAAAATTAAATTTTTAAAATTAAAATTATCCTTCCATAATTTCCCATTAACTATACATTTCATTCTAAATACTACTGTTATATTACTTTATAATTATAATTACAATGAAGAGCAAAAATTTCTTTCTTTATTGTCTCGAGTTTGAATCATAAAAACCCTGTTTATAATATTTTTAGGTCTATAAGTTATTTGTTGATCTATTTATTAGTTTCTTTAACTAAATTTCATATCATTATGTCGATAACTATTAGTTCTAATCAAACACGATATTAATTGTTTACCAATTTTTAAACACAAAGTTAGGATCCCAAATTGTGATTACTTTTGATTACTTTTCCAAGTGAGTATTAAATAATCCATAAATAGATTTTAGATTGCCTATATTACACTTTTATCCTAATAATAATTTAAAACCTTAAATAAATTAATTCACTTTCTTATCAAAAATTAAATAATATATATATATATATATATATATATATATATATGAGACATGCTAACCACAGTCACCTCAGTCGCTCCGTAAATCTCATATTATTATTTTTTTCAAATTATGTATAAAATTTAATTTTCCGACTGTAACTACTGGCTAGCAGTCTAAAGGAGCGACACTTATCCTCATATTATTATCTTTTTTTCGAATTCTATGTAAAATTTAATTTTAATCCTTATGTTTATATTTAACTGTTATAACCACTAAATTATTATAAAAGCATCAATTTAGTTCATACGATAAATTTTTTAATAGTGAAACGTAAATGGAATCACAATTAATTATTATCAAAATTAAAAATTAAAAGTAAGAAAAAATTTTATATTTAATTGACACAAACCTCCCTCATCATTAGTTAACTCCAGTTAGTTTTAACTGTTAAAGTGATATTTTAGTCTTTTCACTTTATTTTTTTTTTAAATATTAAAAAAAATTAAAATTAAAAATATAATTTTGGATCTTAAATGGAGGGTGAAGATTAATTATAACTTTTTTTTTTAAATCCAAATATAATTTTTTTGAAATTATTAAAAAAAATAAAGGTGGAGATGGGATTTCCACCCTTTTTTTTAAAAAAAAAGATGGGATCTCCACCTTGATTTCTAGCGATGAAGATCGTCTCCATTGATGGAGGCCAAGTATAATCTCCATACTTCTGTTTTGACCAGGTATGGTCTCTATTATGGAGCCATCGTCTTTGTCGATCTCATTTCCATGGAGATCAGACTTGGTCTCCATCAATGGTGAAGGAGGTTTGTGTTAATTGATCATAAAATTGTATATACAAGTTGTTGACTATAAAAAATGGGTTAGGCGGTCAACAAGGGTCAACTATACCACATAAGATAGCTTAGTGGTTAGTTGAGTTGGTAATTTGCTGCTTTGATCTTTGCGGTTCTTGAGGAGGTTCTCGGCTACAATGAAAACCGAGCAGTTACAAACATCTAAGAAAGTATCTAAAAACAAAGAAAAATCGGTGAGGAATGGCAGACTTGGGCCGACGATTAAGCTTCGACAATCAAGTCAGTTCAAGTATTATGGAGAAAATAAATGAACAAGTTGTAAGGATTTTAGGGTTGTTGAGTCATAATAAATAACATACCTTACTTCTTTACCGAGTGTATTTATAGCCGTCCTAACATTTACTTTGTGCTCTTCTATTTGGGGAATGTTCAATTATAACATCAGACCTGGTCGGCTGTTTGTTTCCTTAAATGTGAAATATTTGTATGGCGACTGTAGCTAGCAGTTGCTCCTTTACGGAGCGACACCAGTCCTCCTATTTTTTTTTTGTTTTTCAAATTCTGTTTAAAATTTAATTTTGGTCCTTATATTTATGTGGGATATAATCACTCTCCCCCATGTAGTTCGAAGTATTTTCAATTTTTCACCCTTCAATTTTATTTTTCTCTCTTTTACCCCTTTAGTTTATAAAAATATTCAAAATCTCTCCTCTTATTAAATTTCTATTTGACTTTTAAGTTTGACTATTAAATGTTAAAGGGTAAAAAGGTAATTATAACATAATAAATACCCAAAATATTAAAAAAAAAATTCTCTTCTCTCTCCCCTATCTCTTTAACGTCTTCTTCTCTTTTCTCTCTCTTTCTTCCTCACCATATTTTTTATTATTATTATTTGTGGTATGGTATGAGATATATATATATATATATATATATATATATTTATTTTGTTTGTTCATATTTTAAAAAAAAAATTAGTTGGAGAATTGGTGGAGACCAATTATCACTTTCCATCTTTTGAAGATGGACGGTTGGATCTCCACCATATATAAAAATATTTATTTTTAGTTTTATTTCACTTTATTATGTTTTTTTAATTTTTATTAAATTTATTAAATCCATCTTTTTATTAAGTTATTTTATATATTTTTAAGTATTATTTTATTTATAAATTTGAGGGTAAAATAGTCTTTTCTATTAAAAAATTAACAAACCTTAACTAAAGGGGTAAAAAAGAGAAAAATGAAACTAGAGGGTGAAAAATGGAGAATATCTCAAACTACAGGGGGAAGAATGATTATATCTCTATTTATGTTTAACTTTTGTAACCACTAAATTATTATAAATGCATCAATTTAGTCCATATGATAAAATTTTTAATAGTGAAATGTAAATGAAATCACAATCAACTATTATTAAAATTTTAAAATTAAAAATTAAAAAAAAAATTATGGTCAATTGACACAAACCACCATCACCGTTAGTCAACTCAGTTAGTTTTAACTATTAAAATGACATTTTAGTATTTTCACTTTATTTTTATTTTTTTTAAAATATTAAAATTAAAAATATAATTTTGGATTTTAAATGAAGGGTGGAGATTAAAAAAAATATATTTTTTTTGAAATCCAAATATAATTTTTTAAATTATTAAAAGAAATCAAGGTGGAGATGGGATTTCCACCTTGATTTCTAGCAATGAGGATCGTCTCCATAGAGATAATGGAGACCTCGTCTCCATTGATGGAGACCAAGTCTGATCTCCATACTTTTGTTTTGACTAGGTATGGTCTCCATTATGAAGCCCTTGTCTTTGTTAATCTCTTTTCCATGGAGATCAGACTTGGTCTTCATTAATGATGAGGGAGATTTGTGTCAATTGACTACAAAATTGTATATACAAGTTGTTGATTGTAAAAAATATGTTAGGTGGTCAACAATGGTCAACTATACCACATAAGATAACTTAGTGGTTAGTTGAGTTGGTAATTTGCTACTTTGATCTTTGCAGCTCCTGAGGATGTTCTTAGCTACAATGAGAACCGAGCAGTTACAAACACCTGAGAAAGTATATAAAAATAAAGAAAGATCGGTAAGGAGTGCCGCACTTGAGCCAGCGATTAAGCTCCGACGATCAATTCAGTTCAAGTATTATGGAGAAAATAAATGAACAAGTTGAAAGATTTTAGGATTGGTGAGTCATAATAAATAGCACACCTTACTGCTTTTTTACCGAGTGTATTTATAGCCGTCCCAACGTGTCCTTTGTGCTTTTCTATGTGGGGAATGTTCAATTGTAACAACAGACCCGATCGGCTGTTTGTTTCCTTAAACGTGAAATATTTGTATTCTCGAAGCGCCTGTTCAGGGATGAAATAGTATGAGTGGTTGAATGTTAACCTGCAATGTCTGGGTATTAAATGCGTCTGACTGCCTTGATGACAAGGTACAAGACTTGATCAGGTCCGCTGCAAAAGGTTGTCAGGTGCATCTAATATGGACAGTCTTTTATCCAAGAACGTCAGTGTTGTGTCATACCCTATACTGACAGATAATTAATGTTTGGCGAGAACGTTCAAATATGCTCAGCAACAATTACCAAAACGACATCGAAGTTGCTCTTGACTTGAGTGGTTGTTTTGAGACCATACGACAGCATATTGGTTTTACGATGATGTGGCTTCTTCATGGATGGAAATTACCCTTAACACAAGTGAAAAGACAAAATTCTTAGACTAATTGTGCGTGGAAGTTTTTCAATTTTTAAATTTTAATTATTATAAATGTTTTTTCTCACTTTTAATTTTTAAATTTTGATAATAATTCATTTTGATTTTATTTACGTTTCACCATTAAAATTTTTATTGTATAAACTAAATTGATGTGTTTATAATAATTTAGTAGATATTAAAGTTAAATATAAATATAAGAACTAAAATTAAATTTTACACAGAATTTGAGAAAAAAGAATAATAGGAGGACATCTATTGCTCCGTAAAGGAGCGACTAGCGACTGTAACTAGCATTCCATATATATATATATATATACACACACAATCTCCATAAGGAGGACAATCTCCTATAATTCATCTAAAAATATATATAATAATTATTATTTTTAATTAATATAATTATAGTTATTTTTAATATATAATATTATGATAAAATATTAATTTAGTTTAAAATTTGCAATAATAAAAAATATATAAAAATACATTTCAACATTACGTCTATTTCAATCATTATATTCCGTTACAAACCAAACAAGAATTCTAAATCGCAAATATTGTCAATCTTCTGTAAATGGACTTTGAATTATGTATTGATGGACTGGGTGATAGAAATTGGGCCTATTATAGTAGGCCCGATAGTATGATGAGATTTTTATTATTTATTTTTTAAAATTTACTGAGATGAAATATAATTTATTATTAAACGTTCTATTTTTAAGTGTATATTTATCAAATCAATCTCCAAAAAATATACTATCGTCTTAATAGGATTTGGTAGTAAAAGATGTTCACTGAATCCAATAGTATTATAGATTCAAGTTGCCATATAACATGTGACTTATATATATATCTCCCGAGATTTTTTTAAAATAATTAAGGCCATTAAAGTTGCAAATATTCGTAAATAATTCAAATTTTCTTAGACTTCATTTAATGTTTTAGATAAAAAATTGTTATCCTTTTTAAAATAGTTCGATTCAAATTAATCAATACCAATTATCCAATGATATTTCTGTTCTTAACATGATAAAATAAATCAATATTTGTTCGTTTAAAGTAGATACTTATTTTATTTTATTTCGTGTTTTAACAAAAAAACATTATTTTTTTTTTCAAATGAAATGAATTCACATATAATCAAACCAAATCATAAGTGAAGATCAAATGTAATATGTTTTTATTTTGCATCACCATATCTTAATTTAAAAACACACAAGGTCCATTGACTTGTGGTTGGAGGCCTTAAATTCTTCTAAACCACTAAAATTCAATATATTGCGTAGGCATATAAATATATATTTCCATCATTACCCATAAAAACGTAATTATGTGGGTGGATCTCTCCCTCGTATTGGGAGTAGACCCCTCCAGTCGTTGGGAGTAGTTATCCGGGCCGTTGGTTCAGGTAGTTCTCATCTCCTGTTACTGGGAGTAGTTGTCCCAATAGTCCTTAAATCCGTAAGGTGTCAATTTTTTTTTTTTAAAAAAATAAATATATTAATTTAAAAACCATACATATATACTAATAAAAATGCTTTCCTCATATAAGCTTCTTGTTTCCTGGAAAACTTTACTAAGCCCTGCAAGTAAAATAAATAAATAAAATAATTTCAGTTTTATAATATTTACTATAACATAGATTATCATCATGTATGTTGTATTGAGCATTTGCTTGGAATACATGCTTCTTTTTTTTAAATTTTTTTTTGACATCAGTTGGGTCAATGATCGGTCTAGAGCAAACGAGATCAACCGTTTTAAGAACATATTGTAATGCATTAAGTTTATCTATAAATAAATCAATTTGGACATACAGATTGTATTCAATCTTGATTTTTCCGGCATCAGGATTGGCAATACTGGAGAAAGCTTCCTTAGAGAGATCAATGGTTCCTTGGCATCCGGAGTGGCAGAGATGGACAATCTTAACGACGACGCTGCCCCCCTTGCACAGTTGTGGAACACCTTGGTTGGTGGCGCCGGTGCACTTGACTCTGTAAAACTTGTTGCATGCTGCCCCATTGTTCCATATTGCTTAACTTGCAGCCACAATCATCACTCCATCGTTTTTGTATCCATTACATGCAGACGCTATAAAACAAATTAATTGATTCATGTATCTCTTCATGATCGATCTTTTGTAAGTGATCTAATCAATTAGACTTTTCTATATAAGTCTCCTTGATCGTATCATAAAAAATTCTAAAACCTCAAGAATTTATATATTTAACGTCAAATATCCAAGACGGTGATCTGTACTAGTTATGAGATAGATAGAATTGAGAGAGATAGATGAGACAAAGTAGTTACTTTTTATCTGAATACCTTTAAACTCAAATTCACTGGCTATGTGTAAGCCAAAATAACATTTAACCAATAACCATTATTGCTAAAAGATAGGGAACATGATCCCATAAATAAATAAACTAAAAATAAAGGATAGCTATTCCTAAATTTATGCAGAGTGCCACAACAAGTAAGGCACTCACTGCACTTATTAATCAACTAATATTTGACTAAGTCTTGCTAGTATGCACGTATCATTCCATCCTCCCCAAATTATCTTTGTCCGCAAGGATATATTTCAAATAAGTCTATTGGGAGTTCCAACACGTTAAATTCACTATAATTAAGAGTCTCCAAATTTGGTTGATCGTATGTGCTTGAATTCAATATATTGTGCATCTTTAAAAATCTATCCCTGCAAGTCATCGCCGCTGAAAGTAGGGAAGGATAACTTCAGCTGGGTGTTACTGCGATCCAGCATGGTGCGGAGGGTGGGGGAGGTTGATTGCGTGGTAAAGGAAATGTGTGACTTGTAAAAACAATCCACAAAATATGAATTGCTTTTATATAGGATTTTCTCAAATACATAGTCATCAAATATCGGTGGTTTATCAACATCGGTAAAAACCTCTGCTGATACATATGTATCATAAAAAACTACCAGAAGATAGGTGGTTAATTGTGTTTGATAAAATGATAGAGATTGGAGTTCATCCTAATGGTTTGGACAGTATTTTGGATTTGGACGAAGGTGGACTCATGACGAGTTAGGACTTTATAGATTCTGTTACATAAGAAAAAATGACCATGGGACCGAATGACTCTAATACCACTTGATAAGAACTCACCCTTAAAAACTGGTTTGTAAAATGAGGGTATCTAGCAAGTTATATACCAACCACTAATCTCATATTTAGTAGATGTGGGATCGTAACATTCTACCATGCTTCCACAGCTGACGTCCACGGCGGCTCATCATTCCCAGCTAGGTGACTCCGCGGATTACACATCGGGTAGTAGCCCTCCCCATATCGCCCGGTCCATGCGTCGTACGTGCGAGTGCGCATGGTGCCACAACAAATAAGGCACTCATTGCACTTATTAATCAACTAATATTTAACTAAGTCTTGCTAGCATGCACATATCATTCTATCTTCCCCAAATTATCCTTGTCCACAAGAATATATTTCGAATAAGTCTGTCGGGAGTTCCAACACATTATATTCGCCATAATTAAAAAGATCTCCAAATTTGGTTGATCGTATGTGCTTGAATTCAACATATTGTACATTTTCGAAAATTCATTCCTGCGAGTCATTGCCGCTGAAAGTAGGTAATGATAACTTCAATTTGGTATTACTGCGGTCCAGCATGGTGTGAAGGGTCGGGGAGCTTGATTACGTGGTAAGGGAAATGTGTAACTCGTAAAAACAATCTATAAAATATGAATTGTTTTTATATGGGATTTTCTCAAATACATAGTCATCAGATATTTGTGGTTTATCAAAATCGATAAAAAATTTTGCCGATACATATGTATTATCGAAAAATACCGTAAGATAGGTGGCTAATTGTGTTTGAGAAAATAATAGAAATTGGAGTTAATCCCTAATTGTTTGGAGGGTATTTAGGATTTGGACGAAGGTGGATTCATGGCGAGTTAGGACTTCATAGACTCCGTTACAAATAAAAAAAAAAAATCATGGGACCGAACTGCTCTGATACCAATTGATATGGTTGAATTTAAGAGTAAGAAAGATAAAGAAAGAGAGAGACAACAGAGAACGTTTGGTTTATAATTCTATCCTTTTGTTACTCAATTTTCCTTGGCTATTTATAAGCCTTACAATGAAATAAAACAATCACCACCAGTCCTATAAAAAAGATAATGCAACCTAACTTAATGCATCCACTAATTATGATGGACAAAAAAATGGAGCATGGAACAAGCAAATAACAATGACACTAAACAAGCAAATAATAAAGTCACTAACTTAACTAATTGATAACCCATGATGCATGAGTTACATGGTCATCCCATTAAGCATATTGGCCTACATGCATGACATTGCTCTATTGAGCACATATCATTCATTCCCCTTTGAATTATCTTTATCCGCAAGGATATATTTTGAATAAGTCTACTAAGAGTTCCAACATATTGGATTCGCCATAATTAAAAGGGTCTCCAAATTTGGTTGATCGTATGTGCTTGAATTCAACTTATTGTGCATATTTGAAAATTCATCCCTGAAAGTCATCGCCTCCAAAAGTAGGGAATGATAACTTCAGCTGGATGTTACTACGGTCCAGCATGGTGCGGAGGGTCAGGGAGGTTGATTGCATGGTAAGGAAAATGTTGTGACTCATAAAAAAAAATTCACAAAATATGAATTGCTTTTATATGAGATTTTCTCAAATACATAGTCATCAAATATTGGTGGTTTATCAAATGATAGGAATGAATTTAGAGAAAGAAGAAATGAGGAAGAACAGAGGTAGAAGAGGTTCAGTTTGTATATAAAAATGTCGTAGTTTTTATTGAATGAGACATAGTCAATATATAGGCTTCTGGTACAACTAACAGAGTTAACAACTCACCCACTAAGCAAGAAAATATGAAAAACAACTACCAATAAATAATAAAATAGGGAACAACTACCACTAATATAAGTGGATTCTTATTTAATGGCAACAGCTTTTGCCCACTATGTGGACTTGACTCAGTCCAACGACTCAGCCTTCCCATGCATATTCGTGTGTGCCAAGGCTACAAATAATGGATGCATACACCATTTCTTTCCCCTCGAATTATCCTTGTCCCTAAGGATGAAATCGAGATATTGATTCTGCTGGAGCTGACTCGAATTGGCCTTCGTCGGCTGAAAATTAATCGAAATGTAGAGAATCCTCGATCATAAAGAGTTGCGGCTACTGACAGTGATGTCCAGGTACATATTTTTCATCACAATAGTAACACAGGCCTTTATCCCTACGCTTTCTAGCTTGTTGACTGGTGATTCATTAGAATGTGGTTGGGATCGTATTTGAGTTGATATTCACACGCTGATTTGGTAGGGGGCCTAGTAGGCCAGCAGTTGGGTTTGGGTTCGCCTTTGGTGCCACTGAAGTTGGTTGAGAGCGAAATGGTTGGCTTAGTGTCTTTTGTAATCGATTTCGTTCCTCGATTAGCTGAGCGACTCCTATAGTATCCACTAAAGTGATGGATTGTTTAATTTTGACATTCAAGCGGATTTCGTTTCTGAGACCTACAATAAAACAACCCACCAAGAATTTTTCTGGTAGATCGTCAACTCGATGAGAAAGCTTTTTGAAAGCCTCCTAATATGCTGTGACCGTTGTGGTTTGTTTGAGGCGGGTTAAAGCTTCAGAGGGGTCTTCAAAATCTGTTGGTTCGAATCGTTACAGAACGGCATGGGTAAATTCATCCCAAGTCAAGGGACCTTTGAACCTAGTAAACCAACGATGCCACTGCAAGGCGATCTCTTCTAGATGCAATGAGGCTAACTGAACTTGTTGATGGTATGGAATTCTCTTAAATTCAAAGTACTGTTCGATCTTCTATATCCATCCAGTCGAATCATTCTCTCCAAAGGTGGGAAAATTCAGCTTGAGATCGGTTTGGTTGCAATAATACATTATATTGGAGGAATTTTGGTGTTGTGGCAAAGTGGTGTTGTTACAAGTTTCTCCTAGAGTGAATGAGTGAACGTCAGAGGGTGGCAGGTTGGTGAAGGAATTGATGCGGATGGCTTGTAGCTCAGTGATGACAGTTTGAATGGTAGAATTTAGCTGGTTGTAGTTGTTGGTCAAGGTGTCAAAACTCGTTTAATGTCTAGAGAGTATTTCGGCCACTTCACTGCGAAATTCAGTATTTGATTTTCCCTAGGTATCCATAACGGAACCAGGCTCTGATAATAAATGATAGGAACCTACTAGGTATAACTCACTCTTAAAAACCGGCCTGTAAGAGGAGGGTGGCTAGCGAGTTATATACCAACTACTAATCTCATACTTAATGAATGTGAGATCGTAACATACGGTTAATTGAGATACTAAAAATACAAACCAAAATATATGAACTGAATATATCCATTAGTTGTATTGAATTAAGAACTCGTATTTAATGTTTATATGATGTATAAATCTATAATATTGATCGAACCATGATATACTCACGAACGTAAGGAGGAGTGTAGAACGTTATGATCCCTTGAGCGGCATATGCAATAGAACCAAGGCACATTTCCAAGGCCATGATCATCAAAACTTGTAAGTTGGACATTTCTTTCTTTTCTTCTATAAAATCCCTAAGAACAAGCAATTAATATTTCTTGTAGCTACTTCTTAGTGTGAAGAAGGGTTGGTTTGATTCCAATTTATAGAGAAAAATCTACCCTTACAAACAATTTAGTAGAACATATTAATTTCACTGTAGAGCACTAGACGAGACTTTTCAAAGTCTTTGGAGGGAGGGCAAAGGTAGAACGGGCAATATGAATTTAATAACAAATCTGCTGGGAATTTAATAACAAAGTCTCGGTCCAGATATCTACTTGCATAACAGGAAACATCTACTCCATGATAAGGAAGAAAACTACGCACACATGCTCGTAAATATACATGATCAGATTTGAACACTCACCACTGAGATTATAAGGAAGTACACTAACTAATTAAATTAAGAGTGGATGTGCAAATAATAAAGTCAATTGTTTTTTTTTTTAAAGCTAATGAAGTCAATTGTTGGTTTTATTGATTTGCAAAATGCGCAACTTGTTTTATACATACAACAATAAAAAACCAAAAGTAGTATAAAAAGAAAAAAAATGGAAAAAGAAAGAAATTTTGGTGAAAAAGAAAGCAAAATTTTCTTAATTTTTTTTCACCATAATTTTCTTTCTTCCTTCCTTTCTAAAATAAATTGTTAAAGTATTTTAATAATTTTTTTTTTATTTTCACAATAATTTTCTTTGTTTCTGTTTATCTTTTTTTATTGTTGTATGTATAGAGCAAGTGTATAAAAAAGCTCTCAAGTGTAAATCTAGCCGTGCAAACTGAACTGAACAACATATATACAGAGGAAGAAGAAGAAGACATTTTTGAGACAAAACTGTTTTTCATTGAACCGGTTTCATTAATATAAAGTTGCTCACTTAACTGAACCGTTTTCTAACTGGTTAACAGTAACGTATTTGATGCTGACTCAGCTACACGTGGGAATTCATGCTGATGTGGCAGTGATGCAGTGTTATAACTAACTTATAACAACTTGAATGCACAGCCTTTTTTTATCTGATGATGAGGTTGTATAATTCTTATGGTCATCAAGTATGTTGTAGCTGAGTGATGGTCAAGTTAATTCTCTTACATTGTGTTTATTTTCACCCATAAGAATGTTTAGCCTTCTTTTACATTTGTCTTTTATCGTATTACGGATGTAAAAGAAGAGTGCACGGTCAAAAAAACCGTTCCATTCGGATAAGAGTAGATGCTGTATTATTATAATTTGACAGGCAGCTAACTTTACAGCCATCGCACATTTTGACGTGTGGAATAATTTATCTCTTGTAAGTACACATTAGGCCCATATTGTAAGTACTAATTTATTATAATTAATATAAGTAATCGTTTGCATAATCTGTTAAGAATTACGTATTCCTCTTAACGAAGTTAAGATCTCAAGTTTAATTCTCCCAAGTAAAAAAAAAAAAGAAGCATAATTAATATAATCGAAACAATTTATTTGATAATTTATTGGACTCAGAAAAAGCTTAGTTATTATTATTATTTTAAAATCTGATATCGGTTGAGTTAGAGGGTCAGTCAAGATCTGATAAAATCAACTACTGCAAGTACAAGGACGGTTCGAAAAGTAACTCCTGCTCACATTGTCATGCCCACCCCTCTGATTGTGATTTTATATGTAACTATGTATAGTTGCATTTATTGAGCTTACAAGTCTATTAAAAGTTTACTATTTACTAGAACAAATTTCATCATGTAAAGCCAATTGTTTCCTTTTGTCAATTGAAGATTTGATTTGTTCTCTTACTTCAATTTTTTTCTATTTTTATAAATTATTTTGTTAATATTTTATATATTTATTTGTCAAAGATGAGTTGTTGAGTTCTGTTGATTATTATACACCAACAGTCTCAAATGGCTTTTATTTTAGTTTTATAATTATAAAATATTATCACCTATAACATCAACAGCTTGTGATTTCTCTTAAAGGAGAACTTCAAACCCTACAAATAAAATAAATAAATAAATAAATAAAATAAGTTATATAACCAAATCAAAAACAAAACAAAATGAGGAGACCATTAAAATTAAATAAACATTGTATATAATAACCATACGATAAAAGACAAGAAGTAGAATGTGATTGTATGGGCTTACTGTGTATAATCAATGTTGATTTTTCTGACAGCAGTGTTGGCGATCTGAGAGAAGGCTTGTTCGGAGAGATCAATTGTTGCTTGGCATCCAGGCGATGGGCAACGATCAACAATCTTTACAGTGACATTGCCTGTAGGTCTAGTGCATAATGATATTTGCATACAAGCCAAACCGTCCACAAGGTAGCAAGCCAAGTGAATTCAAAGCATCAAATTATGCCTTCAAGGTACTCCGCTCAAGATGAGAAGGTTTTTTTTTTTTGAAAGCAATACAACACAAAACAACAAAGAACAACTACAAAACAGGAAAAATACTATCCACACAAACATTATGCCACAAGAGACTAAAGTTTTGAAGAGCCGTTATTTCCCTACAGGCAGTTTTTTACAAGCTAAGTGTAAAAGGGGTGACTCTTTTCTTTGAAGGACTATAATATGGGGTAGAGGTATTCTAGAGGTTGGATTCCGTTGGCGTATTGGTAATGGGTGCCTTGTTTCTATTTATCGGGATCGTTGGATCCCCCGGCTTTCTACCTTTAAGCCAATTTCGCCTCCTCTCCTTGGCGAGTTCGCGACAGTTAATCAGTTGTTGACACCTTTAGGTGAGTGGAATGTGGAGCTTATTCGTTCAAATTTTCTTTTCGAAGATGCGGAAGCTATCCTCTCCCTTCCTCGCTGCTCCTGGCTCATTGATGACTCCTTGACTTGGCATTTTGACAAAGCGAGACTGTATTCGGTTAAGAGTGGCTATAGGGTGGGCCGATCGTTAAAGCTTTGAGATACTCCATCAAGCTCGATTTCTGCTGGGGTTCAATCTCTTGAGGCTTGGTGGAAGACTCTTTGGAGACTTCATATCCCTCTCAAAGTGAAGATCTTCATATGGCGAGTTTGCCATAACTAGATTCCCTCGATGGCAAATTTAGCTTCTAGAGGGGTCTCGGTAGAGGTGAACTGGCCTTTGTGCCTTCGCGATCCGGAAACTACTCTTCATGCTCTATGGAGCTGTCCTAGGCTCAAAGTGGTTCGACGCTCTTTGCAGATTGTGTCGAGCTCTGTGGCTACCAAGTCTTCTTGTTTTTTAGATTTTATGCATGCTTGTGTTTTTAGTACTGCGCAGGTGGATCTTGAGGTGCTGTGTATTGTGCTTTGGTGAGCTTGGTCTGGTCGAAACAATCACCTACATGGGAATAAGTTGTTGAAGGCTGCTGATTTTATGCACTGGTCCTATCTGTTTCATGAAGATTTTGGTGCTACGCAGTTGTCAGTTGGGTGAGCTGTTCTTCATACTGCTGCTTCCGCTCATTGGCAGCCACCTGCCCCTTTTCTGTTAAAATTAATACAGATGCTGCAGTCCTTACTTCTGTGGGTGTGGTTGGTTTGGGGATTGTTATTCGAAATCATGAAGGTATTGTTCTCGTCTCTGTTGCTCAACATTTCCAATAACCTTTTTCGATCCCCGTCGCTAAAGCTTTGGGCATCCTTCGCAGCTTCTAGTTTGCGATACGCTTGGGGCTACTGCCTTCTTCTTTGGAATTGGATTGTCTTAGTGTCGTGAATGATATTCATCGTTCCCCTTCTTTAGCTGATTTAGGCCTTGTTATTTTAGATATTCATCATATTTTATCTCTTTTTCTTGGGTCGCTTGTTGGGTTTGTCTCTCGTACTGATAATCAAGCGACTCATTGTTTAGCTAATTTTGCGTTATCTTTGGAGGATGATTGTTTTTGGTTAAATGGTTATCCACCTTATATTTGTAATCTGTTGCTTGAGGACAACTAGCCTGGTGGTTAGGTGCCTCGTGTTTTAATGATAGTTCTCTCTTTCAAAAAAAAAAGGAGATCCTCTTTAGAAAACAAAGCCAAGGCAGCAAGAATATGTGCCACCTCGTTACTCAGACGAGAGATGGCATGTCATTTAAATAACCCCACTTCTTTAGACAAGGCTTTAACATCATCGATCACAACACTAGCTACACCAAAATTCTCAACAGACTTAGCAAACTCAGCAGCCACATTACTAGCATCCACTTTAGCAAAGAACACTTTGATACCAGCCTCTTTGGCTAACAAAGCACCTTCCCGAAAAGGCAACCACTCCCTAACTTCAGTAGAAAAACAACCCACAAAAGATCTCGCAGAAGCTGCAACAACAAACCCCTTTTCATCCCTGATCACAGCTCCTAACCCAATACAACAACTGTTCGATTTGACAGCAGCATCAGTATTGAGTTTAAGCTGCCCAAGAGAAGGAGGCTGCCAACCCACCGAAGAAAAGGAAGAGACTGCAGAAGGAACTTTGAAAGCTTTCTGGGAATTTTGAAATTCAAGAAGAAAATCAGTAACCCAGTTCAACACTAAAACTGCAAGCCTCTCTTTGCCACCATGAAGCACAGCATTATTATTAAACCAGATACACCAGAGAACCAAACACACAAAGGTAAAATCTTCCAAGTTAACAACAGTAAATAAACCCCTAAGAATGTTTAGGCAAGACAGATTTTTAAACTTATCAATTAAAAACCAAAATCTAGTTAAAAACTAAATCTCATCTGCCTTCCCACACCACCACAAAGCATGCTCCACAGACTCAATCTCCAGCCTACATCTTTTATAGCCAACATCCAACACAATATGCCTTCTGCCCAGATTTTGAAACACAGGAATAGCATTAAAGCAAATCCTCCAAATGAACACCTTGACCTTAGGGGGAATATTGAGATTCCATAAGGAAATCCACCACTTTTTATCCACATCAGGATTTGAAGAAGAAGCCTGAACTCTGCCCTCCAAAGCCAACCTATACCCACTTTTGACATTATAGATACCATTTTTACATCATAGATATATCATGGTAATGATTGATCAAGGTGGATTCGTGTTTTTTTTCCGTGTGGAGATCAAAATGATATATTTATATGATCAAAATAATTTTGGGGTGAATAAGAAGTTTTACTCAAAGTGCACCCACTGAATTGGAAAAATTGTGACAAGTGCAAATCATGGACCTCAGGCCCAAAGACTTGTGTGCGAGAGCATTCTGCGGACACGAATGTTGCACCAGTTTGGACCGTGGGCTTGCACCCGTAACCCATATCAGTTTTGCTGATTTTTGATTAATTTTTTCCAATAAAATTTAAATTTTGAATTTAGAATTATAGCAATTAAATGTGTAACGACCGTTTCAATAATCATGAATAACAATTGAATTTGAAACTGTCAAATCAGTTTAATTGAATGTGTAACGACCATATCATCATGAATGACAACTGAATTTGTAACTGTCAAATTAATTGTCATGAATCGATTTGTAACTATCATTCCCTTTGAATGTATATATATATTGGCATCAAACTAAAAATACATATACACTGAAAGTTCTCTAAAAATTTTCTTCTTCTTTTCGTGTGTTTTTATCTAAGTCTTCAGCATAATAGCTAGAGATTCTGACTGAGTTCAATTCAGGAGTGTCCAATCGAAAATTAATAGAAGTTGTTGTATCCTGGGAGACGAAGTACTTGGTAGGGGATGAATCTATTTTAAAGAGATCGTGTGATACACGAGCCTTAGCTTCAAATTATTTTCCATTTTCTTTTTTTAATCGATTTATTGTAATGTTTTAATATATCGTTTTGTATACATGTGGACTAATAAATCACATTATAGTCTATGAAGAGACATTTAGAAGTATGGAAGCCAAACGTGAAGAACTTCCAAAAAAATCTTGAGATCAAGAAAGTTACACTGACGATAAAAAGCTACAAAATAAGGAGAGAGGCATTTGAGCTTGTGCACGAAGAATAGGTGTGGGAAGTCTATTGATAATATAAATTTGTTAACCCTGAGAAGAAAAATTCAGCAATAATGAGTGAAAGAGTCTAAACTAACATAAGATCGAAAACCTTATGTGAAGTGTATGGGTGAGGGACCCCATACATCTGAACAAATGAGTTCAAGAGGAGCTGAAGTTGTGTGTATAGACAAAGAAAAAGGTAATCTATGTGATTTACCCAATTTACAAGCATCTAAAATAAATGTAAAGCATCGGATATAGACTTTGCTTAAGACTTGAAAAGATAGATGTCCTAACTTTTTGATGCTAACCATATATTAAAAAAATAAGGAAAACCATGATTGAAAATTAAAAAAAAAATTGACTTACACATTTGAAACCTCCTCTCTCATGTAGAAGCAAACTGCTGATTTTGACCTCTCCTCTCTGAAATCGTGACTGAAAATCACCTCTAAAGTTTCGAGTCATTAAATTGACTTACACATTTGAAACCTCCAGTGAAAATGTAGAAGCAAACTGCTCTAGTCCAATCTCGAAACTCATTAGCAGAACTATGCTTCTTTGCGTGTTATTTCACTTCTTTCTGAAGGTTTACCATTGAATGTTGAGAGAAAAGTTGTATTACAATATAGTTTCATAGCTCGTAAGCAGTGATGCAATCTATAACTCGACCTAATATTGAGGGACTCAAAGTTGAAAACAACCAACAAACCAGCAATTGTTCCATTTTCTTCCAGTTCAGATATTCATCATTATATATTTGAATGATCTCACCTGAATGATCATCTAGAGAATTGACAAACCTCTATTGACATGTAACTCGACCGAATGTGTAATCCTCGAAATCAAATGCTCGAATTGTTGGTAAGATATGTGCCTTCTTGAAATTGTTTTGATCGAGTTCGATAGGCAAATTGAAGTTCATATTCTTCATACGTAATAAGTTGTGTTTGAGCTTCATAAGAGTTAGAGCTCTTCGCTTGTGTTTCTTGTACTGGTAAGTGGAGTACTGGAAGGTGAATCTGTGGTTGCTGATCTCAAGCTCTGATACTATGTAAATCAAGCTATCATAGATTGATAATGAAAAACCTAGAAAGGAAGAAAAAGGTGGAATTTATAGCCAAAGAAAATTTCACATGGCTTTAGCTGCCTCTAACAGGCTGGATGTTGACATGGAACAACATTTCATACAAAGTCTGTATGAAGACCTATGGTAAGGACAATGCCGCTTTTTAGAAAATGTGATAGACATGGAAATGAAAATATAAATTTCAAACTGATATGGGGATAGAGATTAGGGTGTTTGTCCTCAATTCGCTCCATTGCTATTCTTATGCAGGATATACTAGAGAAGTCTGTTGTATTTTTATCCTACATTATATGGACTAGCCTAATCATTCTGATATCCGGATAATAATTATGGTTAATGTCAAATCTTCTAGAGCATTTTGTATTGGTACTTTTGGTATGTGATCATTATGTTGTTGTACCATTAAAGTGTACCCAGCTCCAATTACACATTATGTTTAGTGTGACTTATTTTTGTTTTGATCCATAATGGGATGGGTCAATTTTATGTATAATGAGAGACGGTCCTTACACTAATCCAGGTATATATATATAGGACTAGCCCATTAGATTCTATATCTTTTGGAAACTTCTGGAAAGAGTTATAATTCACTTTCTCTCCTCCCTTTTGTTTCCTCTCCCATGGCCGACCAAATTCACCATCTCTGGCTCCGTTTCCGGCCATCACTGTAACATCCCTAATTTCGAATACATATAAAAAGTATGATTGAATTCATTTTGACTATGTGAATATGATTTATATGATTTGAGGGGTGAAAATTGTAATTAAATGTACGAAGAAAAGGGTGAAAATCTGGACAGTAAGCATCGCGACCACTCATCACGACCAGGGATCGCGATGAGCAGCTCGCGATGAAAAGAATGATTTGGGGCAGTGAGTATCGCGACCAGTTATCGCGACCATAGATCGCGATGATCAGCTCGCGATGAAAGTGGCAAATTCGACCAGTGAGCATCGCGACCAAAGCGGCGCGACCACCGCTCGCGGTACAGGTCGCGATGACTCAAAAATTGTAAAAAAATAAAGCGGTGGAGCGGTGCAAAGAGAGCAAAAGCTCTCAAAATCATTCAGCAAACACAGAATACAGAAACAGAAACATAAACATAGAACGAGAGAGAGAAAGAGAGAGAGAGAGAGAAGAGATGAGAGGAGAGAGAAAGAAGAAAAAGAAGAAGAAGAAGAAGGAAAAAAGAAGAAGAAGAAGAAGAAAAGAGAAAGAGAAGAAGGAAAGGAGAAGGAGGAAGCTTTCAGGTTTGGTGTACACGTATTTTTCAAATTTCCAGTTTTCCAGAAGTTTTCGGAATTGTCCAATTTTAGAGTTTCTGAGTTATCTGAATTATATAGATTATAGATTATAGTTTAGATTTGCTATATACGTGTTTTGAAATTTTTTCAGTTTTCCAGAAATTTTCGGAATATGTCAGATTGATTGAAATTGATTAAATTTGCGTTATTTGAATTATATTGATTATCGCATATAGTTCAGGTTCGATATATACGAGTTTCGAATTTTTTCAGTTTTCCAGAAATTTTTGAAATTCTTGAAGTTTATCGTTTTTGAATTATGTGAATTCTATTGAGTAGAATTGATAGTTTGAAACTGATTTCGGAATGATTTGAATACGTTTGGATTCTAATAGTGTTATGGAAATATATTGTTATGTAAAATCTATTGTTGACAGTGCTTTAAATGATATTATATTGTGAAATGTATTGTAAAATGATTTTGGGGCAATTTGATTCGAAACGGAATTATGAAGTACGTTTGAGTATATTTTGGAGTGATTTGATATGATTATTGATTTATAAATATATTCGTATATTTCCGTTATCTTATATTTGATGAATGTTGTATTTCGAAAATATATATAAATCGATATGAATTGAAATTAAATTTGTTGAAAGTTGATTTTGATGATTCTGAAAGAAATGGAAAATGTTAATATTGGGTTTGAGAAAACATTTTGGCTCTGATGTGTATAAACATAGATATGGATATAGGAGGTTGACATGTCAATTGGGTTTCTGTCTGAACAGTACTGTGCCGATTATACCACCCTTTGGATAGTACAGGCCCCAAGTGCCGGTCCTAGGGTTCTGAAATTTGTCATGGGACATTTACAGCGGGTGATTCCGTTAGTGTTCCATTCTGATCTGATGTTCGGTGAGTGGCCTCGTTTGCGTTCAATACCGAACAACCCGTAATCCAGTCCGATAGCTTATGTTTTATATGTCAGGAGCCCAATCTGAAAATTGATTTGTTATCTGGAAACGTTTGAGAAATTAAGAAAATATGTCTGTTAATTGTGTTTGGATATGTTTGATTTGAGATGAGCGTTAATTGTTTTTGGATATTTAATTTGATATAAGCCCCATATATTGTTTCTCTATTTGTTATTTATCGTTTTAATTTATTTCAAATATTTGTATATACGATTTTATGTACATCCACTAAGCAATATGCTTAGCGTGTTGAGTTTTCTCGCACGCAGGTAACAAAGGTTCCAAGGGCGAAAAAGATAAAGAAGAGTAGAGTTTGCAGAACCAGAGTCAGGATCACATCTTTCCTGCATACATTTTGGTAGCTTGTTTGTATTAAATTTATATTTTTTGATACTATATGCATATACAGAAACTGTTTGTAAATATTTAACGAGCTTCCGCTATGTAAATATTTTATGATATGTTTATGTTATGTGAATCTTTATAAATTATATTGTGATAAATTGGTTGGTAAGTCGCACTATATTTGAAAGGGTGCGCAAAATTGATTTGAGAATTTGGAAGTTGATTTTATAAATGTTAACTGTAAACAGGTTTTGGAAAGTCAGAAAAACAGAGGAAACTCTGACAAGATTTTCGAAAATTCTTTGGACTATTTTCAAAGGTTTTTAATATAATATTTATCTACAGTAAAAGTTAGTTTTTAGTATATAGTAGCGCTCCCTGATTCGGTCCAAGCGGATTTGGGTCAGGGGGTGTTACAACCACTTCCATCAACGATGAAGCCTTTCCATTCCATTCGGTTCAAGGTATATTTTGAACTATAAATTAATGTCTATGTTGATGAATTTGCAAGGTTATTTACCTACCTATCATGGGACATGTCATGATAAATTATTCTGGGTTTTGAAAATTTTATTATTAATATCATAATATTTTGTGGTGAATTTTATTTTTACCAAGATACGTATTAGTGGTGATTTTTCCCTGTCAGTTAGTCATTACTAGGAAATATGCTTGGGATGGTAAATAATTTAATTGGACATGTTGTACTTAATGATTTTGTTTATCCTGTCGGTGACTGGTCATTTTAAGTCTTATATCCAATTATTTTGCTTTATTTCAATATTTACTTGTGGGACATTATGGATGAATGAAAAATAAGAAATTATATTGATAGTATAATACTGTTTTTTTGCATGCTTAACTATTTCTTATTTGGTTTTATAGTTTCAGGTTTTCATAATCCGGGAATGTCTCTATAATTATCTGCCATCAAAACTTTAACTGGTTCCAATTTTGATGAGTGGTATGAATCTCTTTCCATGTTTCTGGGCATTATGAACTTAGATTTGGCCTTAAGAGTAAATCCACCTCATATGCCTACTGTTGAGAGCTCTTTTGAGGACAAAAAATTCTATGAAAGCTGGGAGCATTCAAATAGAAACTGTTTAATGATTATGCAGTTTACTATAGAGAAACCAATTAGAAAGAGTGTTCCAGCAGATTGTAGTAATGCTAAAGTTTTTCTGAATTCTATTAAGAAACAATATACCAGATTTGATAAAGCTGAGATATCTAACCACATGAGATTGTTCACTACCATCAAGTATGATGGGATCAATGCTGTACGTGAACATATTTTGAGGATGACTAGCCACTATAATAAACTGAGAGAAATGAATGTTCAAGTGGAAGATCAATTTCTTGTATGGCAAGTGCTTGAATCTCTTCCTTCTCAGTTTGATGCCCTAAAAACCAGTTATAATACCAAAAATAAGTGTGGGATTTGAGTACCATGAGTGCTATTGTTATTCAGGAAGAAGAAATTTTAAAATCTAGAAAATCCCATTCTGCATTGAATATGACTCTTGACAGCACTGCTTCTAAGAAGGGTCTTTCTAAAAGTAGTATTGGTAAAAGATTTGTTAAAAAGAAGAAGAAATTTGTAAAGCACAATCCTCAAGCCGGCTCAAGCATAAATTATGGGTTCAAAACACAAAGCTTCAAAGGTAAGTGTTACTTCTGTTGAAAATTTGGGCACAAAAAGGCAGATTGTAAGAAATTTAAAGACTGGAAAGTGAAGAAAGGTATGCCTCTAGCTTTTGTCTGTTTTGAATCCAATCTTGTTAATGTACCCTCTGATTCTTGGTGGTTAGATATTGGTATTAGCATTAATATAAAAAATTCCTTACAGGAATTGAGAAGCAGCCGGAAGCCCAGTGAAGAAGAGATACTTGTAAATATGGGGAATGGAGTCAAAGTCGAAGCTGAATACATTGGAGTAACCAGATTACTTTTATCATCAGGCCATTTTTTAGAGTTAAATGATACAATGTATATTCTTAATATTAGGAGAAACTTGATATCTGCATCTCTTTTGGATAGGGCTGGTTATACTTTTCATTTTGGTGATGGGAAAGTACTTTTATATCGTAACAATATATATATATTGGTTTTGGTACTCTATGTAATGGCTTATATATGATAGACTTGATTCCTAATTTTGCTCAATCCTTTTCTACCGTGCATGCTGTGCATAATATTGTGGGCTCTAAACGTGGTAGAATCAATGAAAAATCCTCTATTTTGTGGCATAAACGTTTAGGTCACATTTCTAAACCGAGGTTGGAAAGGCTCATCAGGGATGGTATCCTACACAATCTTGATTTTTCTGACTTTGGCACTTGTGTTGATTATGTAAAAGGGAAGCTTACTGCTAAAATCAGAAAGGACATAATTAGTAGGAGTCAGGAAGTCTTAGGACTCATTCATACTGACATTTGTGGGCATTTTACACATATTGCTTTAGGTGGGTATAAATACTTCATCACCTTTATTGATGACTATTCTCGTTATGGTCATGTGGAGCTTATTCGTGAAAAGTCTGATTCTTTAGATACCTTTAAAGTTTTTAAATTCGCTGCTGAACTTCAAAAGAATAAGAAGATTAAGGCAGTAAGATCAGACAGGGGTGGTGAGTACTATGGGAGATATGATGAAACTGGGTACAATCTTGGACCTTTTACAAGTTTTTTCACAGGATTGTGGTATTGAAGCTCAATATACAATGCCTGGTACTCCTGAACAGAATGGAGTTGCAGAAAGAAGAAACCGTACACTTCTTGACATGGTGCGGTGTATGCTTTGTAACTCTACATTACCGGATTTCTTGTGGGGAGAAACTTTAAGAACTGCATCTTATATTCTGAACCAAGTTTCCAGTAAGTCAGTTTCGAAAACTCCTTATGAATTATGGTTAAGTAAGAAGCCAAGTTTTCATCATTTCCATGTTTGGGGCTGTAAAGCAGAAGTGAGACCATATAATCCTCATTTAAGGAAGCTTGATGAGAAAACTATCAGTGGTCATTTTATTGGCTATTGCATTGGCTCAAGAGGTTCTAGGTGTTATTGTCCTTCCCATACTACTAGATCATTAAATCTGATCGTGCTGTATATTTTTAGGATGATCATGACAGTGGGAGTTCTGAGCGCCGCAATGTTATTTTTAGAGAAGAATGTGTGGTTGTTCCAATGCCTTTTGTACCTGTTCCTTTAATGGGATTGCCACAATATAATCAACCCATTATTAATACAGACTCTCCAATTCCTGCACTTACACCTGAACCTGAAAAGATAGTTAATGATAATAATGTGAATGTTGTTCTATTAAGGAGATCACAGAGGACAAGGAGATTTGCAATTCCTAATGATTATGTTGTTTATTTGCAGTAACATGATTATAATGTTGGTTTATCTTCTGATCTTACTAGTTTTCAGGAGGCCATCAATAGACCTAACTCTTCTAGTTTGACACATGCCATGTATGATGAGATGGCATCTATGTATCATAATGGTGTATGGGATTTGATATAGCTACCAAATAGTTGTAGACCTATTGGTTGTAAATGGGTTTACAAAACCAAAAAGGATGCCAGAGGTCAGGTTGAAAGATATAAGGCAAGGTTTGTGGCTAAGGGATTTAGCCAAAGAGAAGGCATTGATTATAAGGAAACCTTCTCGCCTGTTTCAACCAAAAATTCTTTTCGTATTATTATGGCTTTGGTAGCTTATTTTGATTTAGAGCTACATCAGATGGATGTGAAAACAGTTTTTCTAAATGGGAATCTGGCTGAAGAAGTGTATATGGAACAACCTAATGGTTTTGCGGTTCCAGGTATGGAAAATATGTTTTGTAAGCATAAGAAATCCATCTATGGACTTAAGCAAGCATCCAGGCAATGGTACTTGAAGTTTGATCAGGTCGTCACCTCTTATGGTTTTAAGGAGAATGTTGCTGATCAATGTATATACTTGAGGGTCAGTGGGAGTAGTTATATTTTCCTTATGCTTTATGTTGATGACATATAACAGCTAATGATATTGACCTCTTAATTGAGACAAAACACATGTTGTCATGTCATTTTGATATGAAGGATCTAGGAGAAGTCCATTTTGTATTAGGGATTCAGATTCTCCGTGATAGATTTAGAGGTGTTCTTGGTTTGTCTCAGAGAACCTACATTGATCGTGTGTTGAGTAGGTTTAATATGCAATCATGTTCTCCTGCAAAGGCCCCTATTGTGAAAGGTGACAATTTTGCTAGATCTCAATGTCCTCAGAATAATCAACAAATAGCTCAAATGTAATCAACTCCTATGCCTGACAATTTTGCTAGATCTCAGTGTCCTCAGAATAATCAACAAAGAGCTCAAATGCAATCAACTCCTTATGCCTCAATTGTGGGAAGTTTGATGTATGCTCAAGTATGTACACGTCCTAACATTGCTTATGTTGTTGGTGTACTTGGCAGATACTTAAGCGATCGTGGATTAGATCATTGGAAAGCTACAAAAAAAGTGCTGAGATATCTTCAAGGCACTAAAGACTTTGTCTTGACATATCAGCGTTCTGACACTCTCGATTTGGTCGGATATTCCGATGCTGATTATGTAAGTTGTCTAGATGATCGAAAATCCACTTCTGATTTTATATTTATGATGGCAGGAGGAGCTGTTTCTTGGAAAAGTGTGAAACAGTCACTTACAGCTTCCTCAACTATGGAGGCAGAGTATGTAGCATGTTATGAGGCTATATGTCAGGCCATATAGCTGCAGAATTTTATCTTAGGGCTGGATTATGTTCTTTCCATTCCGAAGCCGCTGAAGATATATTGTGATAATTCTGCAGCAGTTGCTTTCTCTCGTAACACTAGGAGCTCATCACGCTCCAAACATATTGATATAAAATTTCTATTTGTTAAAGAGAAATGTAACACCCCCTGACCCGACCCGACTGGATTGACCCAGGGAGCGTTACCGGGTTTTCAAATACTTTCTAAATTCACTTTATACATTTCAAACCATTGAAAATAGTATCAATTTGTAATTTAAAAATATTTTTCTAGTGAGCCCATCAAAATTTCAATTTTAAAAATTTCGGCAGAGTTCCCTCTGTTTTTCTGATTTCCCAAAACCTGTTTCAAATAAAACTCAAATCACATAAAATCCTCAACACTTCAAATATCATTTCATCCAAACGCGCACTCTGCCGTTTAGTGCGACTTTCCAACAGTTTTTAAAATAAAATAATTCAGAATTCAATAATTACAAATCTTTTAAAATAAAAACAAACAGAAATCATAAATTATTTACAAAACATATATATATATATATATATATATATATATTATTGACTGTACAGACTTCTGTATATTCATACTTACTGAATATAACATACAAAATTATATATCTACCCAATCAATGTAGTGACTCTGAACTCTAAGCTGCAGGTACCTCCTCTCTACTCTTTATCTGTCTCGGTATCCCTGTGACCTACGCGCGATAAAAACCGACGCGCTAAGCATATAGCTTAGTGGGTGTACACTAAACTCAAGTATTAAAATCATAAACAGCTTTTCATAATAAACATATCATAATATAATCGTATATAAACATGTTACGATACAAATCATTTACAGAAATAAAACTGATGAAATCAATTCTATATAAACAATTCATTACAATTTATAATCCAGGACGTATAAAATCATTTATGTTATAATCCTAAACGTATAAAATCGATAACGTATAAAATCGATTTCGAAATTCACTTATAAACAGATTATTCAATTCACTTCAATTCTGGCCCTCTAGAATACCCAACATAATTTTTCAGGACTGGAATATAGGTCTCATCACTGTAATTTCAATGTGACGTCTGGGGTTGCCCCGCAACAACAGTCACTGATATCTATGTGATTGTTCGAGATTACCCCGCAACAACAATCACTGATAATAACGGTGCAGTACTGCTAAACTAACCCAGCTGGTATACCAACCTCCTATATCCATTTCTATGTCTAAGTATCCTAGGGCCGTTTCAATAAAACATTTTCCAATATTCACTGTAATTTACAAATCAACGGTCACTCAATAAATGTACAATTCAAACAATATTCTTCAAATATAAATTTGTTTTCATGGAACATAAACAATATTCATACAAAAGTCTAAAACAAGTACTTTCAACGAAATCGTAATAATCGAAATACGATCGAAATACGATAA
Organism: Xanthoceras sorbifolium; assembly: GCA_003430845.1. Taxonomy (NCBI): domain Eukaryota; kingdom Viridiplantae; phylum Streptophyta; class Magnoliopsida; order Sapindales; family Sapindaceae; genus Xanthoceras; species Xanthoceras sorbifolium. Next base: position 13,826,387 of record CM010618.1, read on the forward strand.
AAAATAAAATCATTCCAAGAAAAATAATATAAACACATAATAATGAAATTCTTCAAATAAAATTGCAGATTCAGACTAAAAAATACTTAATACATTTTGTGAAGATTTCGAAAACGGGTGTACACCAACCTGGATACCGTTTCCTTTCGACTATCGCGTTTCTAGGTTTTCTTTTTCCTCTCCTTTCTCTTTCTCTTTTCCTTTTCTCTACCTCTTCCTCTTCTTCTTCTTCTTCTTCTTCTTCTTTCTTTTTCTCTCGGTCTCTCCCTCTCTATTCTTCTGTCTGACTTTTTCAAAATGGCTTCCTCGACAAGCTTATTTTTTTTTATAATTTTTCGGTCGTCGCGACCGTCATCGCGACCTGTGGTCGCGTCACCAGGTCGCGTTGTTCACTGGAGCAACTCCACCGCCTTCATCGCAATCACCCATCACAGTACCCTGGTCGTGCTGGTGGTCGCGATGCTCACTGGTAGGATTTTCACTTTTTCATTGCGAGCCAGTCAGTGCGATTTGTGGTTGCGGTGACCAGGTCGCGTTGCTCACTGCCCGAAAATGCCATTTTTCACCGCGAGCAGCTCATTGCGATTTGTGATCGCGGTGAGGGGTCGCGGTACACACTGTCCCAATTTTTTACTCCTTTTTCTTCATTCATCATTTCTGGACCGTTCCATCTGGTCCACCTGAAAACCATAAAAATAAACATACATTTAATTACGTTTTATACCCCTCTAATCATAACTTTTTACATCCTCATTTTCAAAAGTAATTATTCAAAATTTGGGATGTTACAAGAAAGTTATGGAATCCGTTATTTGTGTAGAGCACATACCTACAGGGCTTATGCTAGCTGATCCACTAACTAAAGGTTTAGCTCCTAGAGTGTTTCAGGAGCATGCGACTCATATGGGCCTGATTGAGTCTTCTGTATTTAGTTAGTGGGAGCCTTTGTGTGTATTGTAATCAGTTGCAACTGTGTTAATGAATTCAATTTGCCATACATATATTGTTTATTATGCACATTTGGTGAGTATGACATTAGGTTGATATGAGACATTCTGTTTTAGTCTCATTTGTATCATTTTGCTTCGATGCATGGACCTTAAGGAAATGAGCATTTGATCACATTTTTGTATGTCATTTCCTTTTCACACTAAGTGTTTATAAGTGTATGCATTTGTATCCTGTAGATACTATGTATTTCTAGTGTTTATAAACATGTGTAATTTTGGGTTATGATTTGGGTATTTGCTCACATTTGACATTTTTCGCTCTAACCATTTGTATAATCCGGATTTCAGCTTGTAAGATATATATGTATTAAATATGATATTTTTAAAATAACTATGGAATGACTTATGCTGTCCAAGTGGGAGAATGTTGTATTTTTATCCTACATTATGTGGACTAGGCTAATCATTCTGATATCCGGATAATAATTATGGTTAATGTCAAATATTTTAGAGCATTTTGTATTGGTACTTTTGGTATGTGATCATTATGTTGTTGTACCATTAAGGTGTACCCAGATCCAATTACACATTATGTTTAGTGTGACTTATTTTTGTTTTGATCCATAATGTGATGGGTCAATTTTATGTATAATGAGAGACGGTCCTTATACTCATCCAGGTATATATATAAGATTGGACCATTAGGTTCTGTATCTTTTGGAAACTTCTGGAAAGAGTTGTAATTCACTCTCTCTCTCTCTTCTATCTCTCTCTCCTCCCTTTTGTTTCCTCTCCCATGGCCGACTAAAATCCACCATCTCCAGCTCCGTTTCCGACCACCACTTCCATCAGCAATGAAGCTTTTCCATTCCACTCGGTTCAAGGTATGTTTTGAACTATAAATTAATGTATATATTGATGAATTTGCAAGGTTATTAATTTAGCATTTCCAAATTGTTATTTAACAAAGTCTTATATCAAACATTAAAAACCCAATTTAGATAACTAATTTCACAATAAGCGAGAAGTCTTTTATACTTATTTAAAAAAAAAAAAAAGTAAGGTAAAACTCAAATCTCATCTACTAACTCAACTAGAAGTTGGTTTGTGTAACATATTCTTATTACTACAACTGCAACTATATTATATGATCCCGTATTTTTGCAAAATCTCATTAAAATCCATATGTTTTGGAAAAATATACGAATGATGAATTTGACAGTAATTTTTAGAGTCAACAAAAAAGTAAGTCTTCCGGCCTTCTAGAATGGGCAAACATTTTAATATAAGTGAAGTCACATCATTACTTTATGCCTAAACTTTGAATTCTATCAGCCAATCGTAACTTAGAAGGTTAGCAAATTCTGCACCGTAAAATGCATATGGCTACTATACTATACATGATTATTAATCTGAATTGAAGTGCCAAATATGATATGTGTTCGATCATGCTGTGTTCATGATCCGGCATTGTAATCACTAGAATTAAATTAAATATTATATATATATATATATATGTTTATCGTAATACATAAGTAGTCATAATAGTTAGTTATGTGACGGCAACATTTTCTAAAACTCTAATACCATGATCCATTATCTTAATAAACCGTTAAATTTCCATACAACATCACGATTATCTACCAGATTGACAAATGATTTAAAACCCCAAAAATTTTAATAATAGAAAACAATAGTGAGCTCTCCACTACATAGAACAATTAAATTATTATTATGAAAAATTACAAAATTTTTAATTTTTTTTCTGTTGTATGAAAATATATATCTCACGATTATAAAAATTAATAATCCATCGAGATATTTAAGCACGTAGTGATTAATCTCATAATTTTCTTTCCGTTATATAATAATAAACCTCAAACTCGCTGAGCAACTCAACTTTAAAAAAAAAAACAGTAGTATATAGGGTTGGCCGAGGTTTGAGCTAATTCTGAACCGAGATCAATAGTCCCAGTTAGGAACCGGAACATAAGGTTTCCATTCTAATTTTTAATTTTAAGAAATTGAAACCACGATTCCTTCTTTAATTCTAAAACCCGAATCGAAACCGATACTCCTAATTTTGGTTCCCCTCTTTAAAGAACCGAAATCATCGATTCTAAAACCGCGGCCAACCCTAGTAGTATAGTAGTATAGAACGGTTCAATTCAAGCTTTAGCAAGGCATATTCTTTTAGGATCAATGAAAAAGCGTGTTGCGTTGTTGTCACTCAAAAACGACAAAAAATGATAAATATATATTTATATAAACTACTACTTTTTTATTTTTTATTTTATTTTCTCGACTTCTGGATAAGCATTACCACAACATTCCAAATATAAAATAATGATTTAATTTTAAGGTATGCCATGGAGATATATCAATGACTTTCTCACGAATGTAACTGGTAATTTCACACATTTGATAAGATAAGAAAAAAGACATTTTATTTTGAGAGAATATTCAACCAATTTTCTCTTTTATTATTTATTATTTTACTATTTACATATTTTTTAATAACTAAAAATATTAAGACACTTGTTTTGACACAATTATCAATATAGTATTGATGTATATTCAAACAATTTATATACTTAATTTTAATAAATTTCGATAAACTCTTAATTTATTTTGTGTTAAAAATATTTTTAATGGTATAAATATTTATCTAAAGTAATACATATAAAATTTAAAGATTTTTTACTTTCAAAATATACTCATTATTATCATACGATATGATTAGAGGTAAGTACTATCTGTCAATATATTATATTATAATTAGAGGTAATGACAAATGGTATAAAAAAAATTATATTATATATATAAATTATTATGCGTAAAACTTTGTACATTTATTCATACGGAACTCGGTATTAATTATTTTTTATTTTTTAAAATAATAATAAGAGAGATTTAAAAAAAAAACAAAAAAACAAAATAGTAATAATAGAAAAACAAAATATCTACGCACAGTCGCACACAATAATATCGACTCTGTGGTCCAAAACCCATCATTTGACTCTCTCAAATATCTCTCCATCTCTCGTCGTTGTCGTTCCTAATTGTGATTCGTGAAATTCAAGATCTTATTTCTAAATTTTGCAGCAGCGATGCCTTCTTCCACCGCCGATCACCGCCATGACGCAGTGCCGCCGGCGCCACCGAAACCGGACGCGACAAAGCTGGTATCTCTCCTCTTAAAAGCCATAATAATGACATTGGTAACCACCCTCTTCTTCCTCCTCATCGGCCTCGCCTCCCTCCTCCTCCTCCCCCTCCTCCTCACCTCCCTCCACCGCCACCACCGCCGCAACCGCATCCTCCGCCGCCACAAAGCCGATCGCTCCACCGTGTTTTCCCCCCGGGACGTCAAGAAGCTCCCCCAGTTCAGGTTCTATTCGAGATTGGAGCCATCCGAACCCGAACCACAACCCGAGTGCGTGATCTGTCTGGAGGGGTTCAGACAGGGACAGTGGTGCCGGAGGCTCGTGGGTTGCGGTCACGTTTTCCACAGGAAGTGTGTCGACACGTGGCTGGTTAAAGTGGCTGCCTGTCCCACCTGTCGAACTCCGGTTCGGTTGGCTTCCGATGACCGCCAATGATTTCTGGGTTTGACTAGATTTTGTAAGTTTATTGACAAATTTTTGAGCTGTTTTTATAATTTCTTTTAAATAATTAACATATAAATATATGTGCTATGTATCTTGTACAGTTTTTTACAAATAATTTAACGTTTTCTTATGTTTTTTTGTTTGTTGGTTTGTTATTTTTTATTATGGTTTGCTATGTTGTTGAGAAAATGGTACTGTAGAAGCGAAAATGTCTACTTTTTTCTTTATCTTGTGTTGAGTAGATAACTAGACAATAATCAAGTTTGGTTCTTGATTTGTTATATTGAAAGTACTTGTAGTCTGTGCACAGTTTTGGTTTACATGGGATTTACAAAAATGGTAATATGTGTGTGTGTACAAAGAAAAATGTAAGCTTTTCAGATAGAAGTGGAATTGGATTCAGGTTTGAAGTGGTCCTGTGTGTAGAAAGTTGCTGAAGGTGTATATATATATATATATATATATGGTCCGAGGCAGATGTGGTCGAACATGGTCTTGTTTCAAGAGTTCTTCAATTTATTAAGTTAACAGCAATTGGCCATCAATGATGGCTTTACTTCTTTTTGGGGCTTAATAGTTATAGGTGCGCGCATGGGATACATTCGTGAAAATTATCTTCTTGTCTGTTTGACACAATAGAGGAATAATTATGCCAACCCTTTACTGGTTTTGGCATACGATAGATCTGTTAACGTTTTCACCTAATGAAAGTTTAGCCAGGGAAAGTATTGGTTACTTAGGGTACATTGATTGGGGTTACTTAGATTAGCTCATTCCGCGTCTCTAAGTATGATTTGAAATGTTTTACTTTTAGCAACAATCCACTACCTCAATTGCAAGTTATAACGTATGCAGCCTAGTAACCAGTTCACTTAGTGTATTAGATTACCTAGTTTACTGATCAAACTCAAAAGTCTAATGTTATCTTTCTAAGATTTGGATTAAAAAATTTATATCCTACCACTACAGTGAACAACCAAATTCTCATTTTGTGGGAGTTCCAAGAATCTGCATTTGTTTGCCCATGTGAGCTCATTACATCTTACCAGAAAGTCTTCTTTCCTTTTTCTTCTTTTTTCCCTTAAACTCAATTTGAATTGTGCTGTTGAATTAATTAATCATTCAAATATAGGTTCATCACATCTAAGTTCAGGATGGTACTCATTTGCTGCAAAAAAGAATGAATTGCCATAACTATAGGAATATAAATATTCACTATTTTGCATTTTAATGAATTTCTATCATAACAAACATGGATTCATCTAGTTGGAAAACTGTATAGTCATGTAGGATATTTGCACAGATGCTTTGCTTGCACTAAGGATCTAGGTTGTTAGTTTTGGTTGATATAGCATGGTCCTGTTTCTGAATTGTAGTATAATAAGGCATCAGCCCTATCCATCATTCTCATACATCTTTCATTGAAAAAGATCATTGTCGTAGTTGATCATAGTGATCTTGTAATTTAAAGTTGTGGTATTGTTTTTATTAGAACATTGAAAGTTGGCTTTTAATTGTTGGGAGGGACAAGAATGCATAATCAAATGAATCAAAGGAAGGGCATTTAAGAAAGTATGGAAAGGGAACTGTTGAATAGTGCTTAACTTCGTAGATGGATAGGATATTTCTCTATAATTCCGCTAAAATTATGCTAAACTGGACCAATTGCTGAAATAGCTATCATCAATATTTATAGCTTGAAACTCATGTATGTCTAGCACAAATTTGCCCATCAGCTCAGTCGTGCTATTATACGAAGTTTTGCCTTCCTTTATTACCTGTCTAGCTGCTCTACCTAACTCCTCAGCCCTAGTCCTCACTTTCTTCCAATTCTTTCCTCCCATTAATTCTCTTACTCCCTCACTAATTGTATGCCGGCGAATAGATAGATAGTTTTCCCCATCCTGATGGTCCCCCCATCTCAACCCGCAACCCTGCATTCAGCTCATTTACCACCTGCTTTGCATTTAGTGGTTGTTCAGCATTCATGGGCAATGCCAAAAGTGGGACTCCCATTGATAAGCTCTCCAAAACCGAGTTCCAACCACAATGGTTCAAGAAACCTCCATTTGCTGGTTGAGTTAATACACGTCTCTGCTCCACCCAATCCCTTACTATCAACCCTTCCCTTTGACTCGTTTCTCCAGCCTATCTTTTGGAGACCATGTTTTCGACTGGATCACCCACAAGAAATCATAACCTGACATCTCTACCGAAACCTACTCATCCAGATCAGCATCGGACAAATGTTCTTGTGTACCAAATGATATATGGAGAACTGATGTTGGTCTTGTAATATGATCATCAAGCCAATCTAAATAATTGGCAGATAATGGGGATTTGGAAAAGTTGCTATTAATCTCATTGCCATACAGGAGGGCAGGACCTATACACCATGCTTTAGCTCTATTTTTGTAGAATTGCTCAGAAAAAAGGGATAATTGCAATGAAGTACCCTGACGTTTGGCTATATTGCAATGAAATCGTGAGTTTAGCCTTAATTGCATGTTAGTACCCTTGACCAAGTTGACCGGTATGTTGACTTTGACTTTTTTGGTAAAAAGACAAAATTGCCCCTGGTTTAAAAAAAATAAATTAAATAAAAATTTAAAAAAAATTTAAAAATTTAAAATTTAAAAAATGGATCTCCACCGTCCATCAATCTTGATGGACGGTGGAGATACATTTAAAATATAAAATAAAAATTTAAAACTAAATAATTAAAAAAAAATTAAAAAAATATTTTATATAAAAAAAAAATTAGTGTTCTTGGTGGAGATCCAGATTGGATCTCCACCGTCCACCAATCTGGATCTCCACCAAGAACATCAAGAACAAAAAAAAAAAAAAAAAAAAAAAAACATTTTCAAACGCGAACCCAGATCTGGGTTCGCGTTCGAACCCAGCAGCTGGGTTCGAAGTCGAACCCAGCTGCTGGGTTCGCCTTCGAACCCAGCTCTGGGTTCGAAGTCGAACCCAGCTCTGGGTTCGAAGTCGAACCCAGAAATCTGGGTTCGAAGGCGAACCCAGATTTCTGGGTTCGAAGGTGAACCCAGTTCTGGGTTCGACTTCGAACCCAGATTCTGGGTTCGACTTCGAACCCAGAAATTCTGGGTTCGCCTTCGAACCCAGATTTCTGGGTTCGACTTCGAACCCAGAGCTGGGTTCGAAGGCGAACCCAGATCTGGGTTCGCGTTTGAAAATTTTTTTTTTTTTTTTTTTTTTTTTTGTTCTTGATGTTCTTGGTGGAGATCCAATCTGGATCTCCACCAAGAACACTAATTTTTTTTTTTATATAAAATATTTTTTTAATTTTTTTTTAATTATTTAGTTTTAAATTTTTATTTTATATTTTAAATGTATCTCCACCGTCCATCAAGATTGATGGACGGTGGAGATCCATTTTTTAAATTTTTAATTTTTAAAATTTTTTTAAATTTTTATTTAATTTATTTTTTTTAAACCAGGGGCAATTTTGTCTTTTTACCAAAAAAGTCAAAGTCAACATACCGGTCAACTTGGTCAAGGGTACTAATATGCAATTAAGGCTAAACTCACGATTTCATTACAATATAGCCAAACGTCAGGGTACTTCATTGCAATTATCCCCAGAAAAAAAAGGCTGAGCGCCAGCCTTTCAATTTCACTAAACTATTAAGTATTACTCCCCAACTCACATTTTCAGTATTACCAGATTCTGCTATGAATTTGGACAAAGGACTATCATTATCCAAGATTCTGTAATGTTCTGGCAAGTTTGATTTGGTCAACGTGAATTTGAGTTTTCTCTCTCCAACGAGTGAATTGGGTCATCATCAGAATTTATAAGGCGGTGTAGCTTCTTTTGCCCACACAGATTTATTAATTGCCATCGACGATGCACCCATCCCAATATCCCATGGAAGACAAGTCTAGGAATGTCAAATTCGTGACATGTGTCAACTGTCCAACCTAAGAAAAAATCTGAGATCACACAAATGGGGCGAGAGTGACTTCCAACCATTTCCTTGAGGACTCGTTGGAATGGTTCTTTTGAGTTCCTTTGTGGAATTTAAGAAGGGGACTAGAAAATCCAGTCAAGGGAGATGGTCCGTGTTCTCACAGCCTTCTGGGAGGCCCAAGATGGAAGGGAATGTGATTTCCACCAAATGCATTTGTGGGTGCTTGGCTATGTGAGGGATGATGGAGCGTGCATTTGATGGGGTGGTGATGGTGCTGATTTTAACACCAAGGTTTGAAAGAGCCTTTGAGATATCTAGTAATGGACGGATATGGCCTTGTGACATGAATGGGAAGATAACTATATGGGGCTCTGTTGCATAGAAAGCCATGCAGCTCTTGTGTTGTGATATGTTGTTCGGACTTCAGTTGTGGAAAGAGTTGCACCATTATTCAAAGTGTGGGGGTTATTGATAACTCATACAGAAGTATTATCAACGACTCATGAGTTTTAGTGTCATTAGCTAATTGAGAAACTTTGGTTTTACCAACATATAAACATAATCTAGCTCTTGTTAGGATTGATCATTTCAGTCATATCTACAATTTCTTTTGTTGCCATCTCTTCCATGATTCGTTTTTGGGGGGGACAAAAGTTGCTTTTAGGGTCATCATTTGAGGTAATGGGAAGGAAAACAGTTATATGGGTTTGCAAGTATTATCAATGTTCTTGTGTACGGAGAAATTTATAATCTGCTGTCTAGTTTGATTGTGTACAAGTATAATCCTGACAAAGTTTTGGATACATTTAGTAAGCTTGCTTCCATATTACATCAACCATGTTATTGTTTTCCATATATGAGTGTTATCAGCCACTCGACAGCTTGGTTTTTTAGTGAAAATGCCTGATGACATATTGACATTCTTGTATCTTCCTTTTGGTTTTATCACAAGTAATGAATTGTGTCACTGACATTCTCATAAACTTGGCTTGTATTTACCTATCTTGCATATTGTTGTGTCCTTGTTGCTAAGACGTATTTTGTAGTATTTTGTTGTGTCCTTGTAGTATTGTTTACATATAAATATATATATATATATATATATATATATATATATATGGGTCAACGATCACCTTAAGGATTTGCGATCTTGTATGCGTAATTGGAATGGGTTTATTTTTGTTATGCTACAAGCCCACTCAAGGTGATTATAAATGCAATATTCTGATGCATTACATTATAATTTTAGTTTAAATATTAGTAAATAGTATATATTATGACAGAAAAGGCATTCCAAGAATGGGGTGAATTGTGTTTTTTTAGCAAAATATTAGTTATAATATATATATAATAAATTTATCAATTCCAATTTGGGCTTCGAGTAAATTATAAAATAATATATTTATGAAATTTTCTTGTAAAAATCTGTGGTCCCATTTATTTTATAAGTTAATAATTTTTTTATTATAACATGTAAGTTTGCTATGATATTTTCTTGAAATTTGAATATATTATTGAATTTATATATATATATTGTTAAACTAATCTCCATTTTTTTGTAAGGCACTTAAAAGTTTTGGGGTTGAATTCTATATTACATCAGAAAATTATTTAGTATCACTAATGCTATGAGTGTTTCGTTACATGTAACTAGCTTTAAAGTTAATATAAATCTTTGAATCAATTTGAATGAGTAAAATGCATGTTTGCAATTCAAGAATGTAATACACATTCAAAATAAGTATTAATTTATCAATTAATTAATATCCTGATTAATTAATAAATTTTTTGTGATCCTAACGTTATTAATTTTAAAGAACTTCAATTTAGTTTTTAACATTCGTGAAACATTATTTTTTTATTTACCTTTCCTTTTTTAGTTTGCGTGGTCTCTTATATTTTTGAAATAAATCAAATTAGTCCTTTAACCACGGTCAACCATCACTATTTAACAGTTTTGCCCTGAAGAATTAATATAATTACAATTTTATCTTTCAATTAAAATATAACAAAAATAAATAAATTGAAAAAATAAATAAAATAATATTAAACTAAAATTTTAAAAATATAAATCTGTTAAAAAATATTCAAATTAAATTATGTTATTAGAAAGAATTAACATTTAAAAAATAAATAATAAAAAAGGTTAAAAACTGCTAAAAAGAAATTAAAATAATTAAAATTGAGAATTAAAAAAATAGAAGAAATATTTTTAAAAAAAATACAAAAATAAAAACATTTCATTTAATTTTTAATTCTCCATTTATTGTATTTCTTTAATAGTTTTTAACCTTTTTATTATTTACCTTTTTAAATATTAATTTTTATAATAAAATAACTTAACGTGAATACTTTTTTTAATAGGTATTATATTTTTAAGTTTTTATAATTTAGTTTAATATTATTTTATTATTTTATTTTATATTTTTATTTTTATTATGTTTTAATTATAAGGTAAAATTATAATTTCATTAATTAAATTTTTCAAAGAAAAAACTGTCTTTTATAAAAAAATTGTGATGGTTAACCGTCAAATAGTTCGTTAAATTACCAATTTGATTTATTTAGAAAACGTGAGAGACCACGCAAACTAAAAAAAAGAGGGCGAATTGTAATAAAGTACCTTAACGTTTGATTATATTACAATAAAATCCTGAATTTAGCCTTAATTACACAATAGTACCCTACCGTCAGTTGACCGAGTCAAACCTAATCTGACTAATGTGCGAAATGACATAACTATTCGTGGTTAAAAAAATAATTAAATGAAAAATGAAAAAAATTAATTTTTTAAAAAAATGAATCTCCACCGTCCATCAAAATTGGAGATCCATTTTAAAAAAAATAATTTTTTTTAAAAAAAATCAAACAATAAAAAAAGTTAAAAATTATTTTTATGTAAAAAAAAAAAAAGCTTTTGTGCTCTTTGTGGTGGAGATTCAATCTCCACCAATAGCACAATAAATTATTATTTTTTTGCAGATTTGTTCCTATTGATGGAGCAGCTCCATTGCAAAACTGGTGCAGATGCCATTGGTCAGTAAGATATAATGCTTCGGTGGTTTGACAAAACAAAATTTCAAATGAAGTCATCGACAAACCACTTCTAACTTCAAAAATATGAGACCCAAAATTGTTTCCGAAGTAAGCTCAGAGCTGAACCCGATACTTCTTCCTCTATTTTCTCTCTCTGTTCTGTAATGTTAGGGTTTCTTATTTCAAGAATCATATGATTCTTGATTTCGTTTAAGGTTGTTGATAAAATGTGACAAAAGTTAAAAAATTTAAAAATTGTATTTTTCTTTGAAGCTGAGTTGTCCTTTGTACTGGTACTAAACTTTGTAAATTTCTGATGTTTTTTTTGGTATGTTTTGAAATCGAAACAGTTCTCTTTCTTGATGTTCCTCTGTTTTTCGTAGTGGCCAAACAGATAATTAGTGCTTTTGGCTTTGTTTGTTCTTTCTTTTTCCTTTTATTGAAGGTCTTGAATTGAAAATAACATCAAATAAAATGGGGGGTTTAATGAGGAAAATGTTATTGTTCTCTAGGGAAGTTATTGCAGGTTCATATTCTTTCGAAAAATGAATTTGCAATGTGGTAGCTACGAAGATCTGCTCCACATCTGCTCAATTTTTTTTTTTTTTTTTTTGATGAAAATTCAAATTAGATCTTCACCGTCCATCAATGTTGATGGTACCAAGAACACAAATTTTTTTTTTATTTTCTTTATTTTAATTTTTTTTTTTTAAATTTTTTTTATCAATATAATCTACACCGTCCATTAAGATTAATGGAGGGTGGAGATTTATTTAATCTTTTTACAAATTTTTAACAAATTTTTATTTTTTTAAAAAAAAATATGGTGAAAATGACTATATTGCCGTTTAATTATTGGTTGATCATTAACTCTAACGGTCAACCAGTTAGTAAAGGGTATTATTCTGTAATTAAGGCTAAACTCACGATTTCATTGCAATATGACCAAACGTCAGAGCACTTCATTGCAATTCGCCCTAAAAGAAAAAGTAAGTAAATAAGTAATGTTTCATCAAATATTAGGGATGAAATTGAAGTTCTTCCATTTTAGATATTATATTATACTTCTATTCATTTATAGAAAAACACAAATTATGAATTTAGTTTTATTGTGGGTATTTCTTGATGGAATCGGCACATTGAAAGTAAACTGTCATATCAGCATGCAGCATTAAGATGAACGAAGTCACAACTTTATGACTCTTCGTCGCCTAGAGCAATCCTTGACAACCTTGTCAAACACCACTTGTCTTGTCTAATTAAAGTTGAGATAACCCTCGGCTATCCAAATAAACTTTAGGGAATTGTCTCATCAACCATAAAATACGCCTGTACCAACTCATTACCATACATGCTCACAATTAATGTGTTTAATTGTGAGATTCCATTAAATGTGTTTGCCGACATTTTTGATAAGTACACCATCATAATTAATGAATCAAGATGCACTAATTATGATGTTCCGCAGGCCACTTAAATAGCTAATAAATTGTCACATCCTCATAGTCAATCCGAAAATGCAAGAAACTCCTTGTAGAAGGGATGGATGAGGTGTTGATAACTCTCGGCGAACCACCTTATGATGATATCAGCCTTCCAAACGATTGATTATTAAAAGAAATCCTATAAACATGACCTCCACAAAAACAAAGATACTGGAACTTCTTTAAATACAAATTTTGTCATTTTCATTACAAGACCCCTATTTTATAGAAAACTGAACTGATTGTCGAAATTTAATCGCTAACATAAAAGTCTGATACTCCTTACGATAGCTTTCTCATATTTAAAGGTGACCATCATCCGAAGGGCTTATCAAATTGACAATTCCCTTAGTCGTCGGTAGCCAATAGCTTAGAACCAGTCCAAAACTCACTTTTTTTTTTGTTACAAAGGAGGGAGCTACCCAAAAACAAAAGAAAAACGGAGCCTAGCCAGCATTAACAATCCTGCTGGTAGCCCCTCCTCTAAAATCATCTAAATAAATTAGCAAAATGCAAGAAGGTGGATCCTGCAACAGAGGCACCCCAACATCTATACCCTGCCCCATTTTAGCTAACCCATCTGCCACTTTGTTGCTTTCCCTAAACACATGTTTAATACCACACATCCAGTTACTGCTCATCAAGTTTTTACAACAATTAATAATGCTAAATAGGGGATGATTATCAATAGCATTACTAAAAACCAACTCAGCCCCAGTTTTGGAGTCGTATTCAATGACAACCTGTTTGTACCCTTGGTTCCAAGCAAGTTGAAGACCAAGGAAGATGCCCCATACCTCTGCTTCAATAAAACTTCTTCTCCCAATTTTCGAGCTAAAACCCTTCAGCCATCTTCCATGAACATCCCTAATAAGTACCCCAACAGCTATTTCTCGAAACTCACCCTTCATGCTACCATCCACATTCATATTCACCCAACCACTCTTAGGAAGCAGCCAAGAGATTAGTTTGGTGATTTTGGGTTTGGCTTCAGTCCCTCCAAAGCAGCTGTCAAGCCATTCCTTCACTGATCTTAAAATGGCATGCTTCACATCACTTGGCAATCTGAATTTGTCATCAAAAATCATAGCACACCTCCATTTCCATATAAACCAAAGAACCCACACAAAGATGATGTTGCTAGGGCCTAACCCCAGCACTTTGGTGCTATCAGCAAGGTTGTTAACCAGCCATTGATCCCAGCTTCCAAAAAAGTCAGCACTCCTTGTAGAATTGGGGCTGCAGTCTTCCCAAATTTTTCTAGAATTAGGATAGCTTCTGAACAGGTGATTGAGATCCTCAGTCACTGCTCCACAGATCCTGCACCCTGCACAAACATCCATCCCTCTAGCACACCACACCTCTGATGGTTAGTTAGGAGTTTACCATGAAGGAGCAACCACAAAAACATATGCAATTTATGAGGGATTTTCATTTTCCACATATGCTTCCATTTTCAAATTTCAATAACTTCAGTATCCATGGAGTTGTAGGCTGTTCTAACTGAGAAATTACCATCATTAGAACTTTCCCACATAGCTTTGTCCTCACCACTACCATCATGGCCTGCATGGATGCTAATAATCAATAAAACAATTTCAGCAGGTAAAAGAGCATTTAACAGGCCTAATTCCCATCTGCCACCATCTAATAAATCCTCCACTTTTAAACTAAGGAGATTTTCACCCAACTCCATCAAAGCATGCTCTTTTAAAGTGCCAATTTTAGGGACCCAATTATCCTTCCAGAAATTAATTGATTTACCATTTCCAACCCTCCAAATAATCCCTTTAAAGAGGCACTTGGCTCCATGCAGGATATCTCTCCAAACACAAGATTTTCTTCCTTTATCTTTCTCTCCCTCAAAAATATTTTTTCCTTTCAGGTACTTGCAGTTTATCACTTTGGCCCATAGACTCTCTTCATTCTTCACCAATCTCCAACTAGCCTTAGCTAGAAAAGCTTGGTTAGCCTTCTTCATACACTTGATCCCTAAGTCACCCTTGTTCTTGGCCAGCCCGACTATTTCCCAATTAATTAAGTGTACCTTTTTATTCTCATTGGTATCCCTCCCCAAAAAATCCCTATTTATTCTATTCAATTTATTGCAGATTTCAGTAGGGACTTTAACAGTTTGCATCATATAGGTGGGCATGGCAGCAGTGACAGCCTTAATGAGGACTGTTCTGCCCGCCATGTTTAGAGTATTGTTATTCCAGACTGCCAACTTACTCTGAACCCTGTCTAAAATGTTACAGTAGGTTATGCTACTAACCCTGCCATGTACCAACGGGATCCCAAGATATTTCTCTAGGTCACTAGTAAGTGGTGAGCCTCACACAGCAGCTACCTCTTTGGCAATGTTAGTGTTGGTATTCTTGGAGACATAAATGCAAGACTTAGGGAGGCTAACTTGCTGCCCAGAGCTTTCACAGAACATGTCAATACATTTCTTCATGGTTGAGGCTTGCTTGACATTAGCTTGACCAAAAAGGATTAGAGCATTAGCAAAGAACAAGTGTGATATTCCTGGCCCTCCCCTAGAAACCTTTACAGGTCTCCACTTATTATCATTCAGACTCCTCAAAATAATGTAGTTTTTCCATACAGAGCACAAAAATGTATGGGGAGAGAGGGTCACCTTGTCTAAGGCCACACCCTGGTCTAAAACTAGATGTAACTTCCCCATTGAACAACACTTTGTAACTCACACTCGTAATATAACTCATGATGAGATCACCTAGCATACCTTCTATCCCCACTTCAGTCAGAACATGTTTCACAAAATCCCATTGAATCCTATCATAGGCTTTTGAGAGATCTATCTTCCAAGCAAAAAACCCCTTTTTACCTTTCATACAGTTAAATTTGTGAAGGACTTCTTGGACTATAACAATGTTGTCATGTATTTGCCTCTCAGGGACAAAGGCGGCTTGATTAGGACTGACCAAATTTGGTAGAAGGTGTCTAAGCCTACTAACAATGATTTTGCTTATAATTTTGTAGACTGTGTTGCATAAACTTATGGGTCTAAGCTGCGCCATATTAACCGGACTAGGGACCTTAGGTATAAGTGTTATAAATGTTTGATTAAGCACCTCACTTATTCTACCCCTCCTAAAGCACTCAGCCGCCATGTTAAAAATGTCCTCCTTGCATAGGTCCCAACTATTTGGGAAGAAAATAGCAGGGTACCCATCAGGCCTCGGAGCCTTAAGCCCCCTAATATTATCAAGACTGTTTTTAATTTCAGTCAAACAAGTGTTTTTATTCAACTTCCCCCTAGGATCCTCATTGATCTTGCAAAAACCCCCCAGGCAGCTGCTCAATCCCAGAATTTCTCTCCTTTCTCTCAAACAAATTCTGGAAATAATTTAAGGCATTATCTTTCATCAAAGCCTTGTCCTCGGTCCACTCCCCATTCTCAAGTTTAATGCTCTCAAGTTTATTATGTCTTCTTCAAATAATGGTAGAGGTGTGGAAGAAATTAGTATTCCTATCCCTATCTTCAAGCCACGTATCCCTCGATTTTTGTAACCAAAAGGTTTCTTCACTATCTAGGATTTTATTGTATTCTTCCTCAAGTTTATCTTCAAGCTTAACTAGCCCAATGTTAAAATAGTCACTAAGCCTTTTTTGAACCCTTAGCAATCTAGCTAAGATTCTCCTTTTTCTATGGAAGAGATTCCCAAAACATTCCTTATTCCACACTATTAACTTATTGGTCATATTAGCTAGTTTCCCGCTAATACTTCTTTCACTAGGCCAAGCCTCCTTAATAAACTCCTCATAATTTTTATGTTTACTCCACATGGCCTCAAAGCGAAATGGTTTAAGAATACTCTCAGAGTTGTGAGCACTCTTAGTATACAAAATGATGGGGCAATGGTCTGAATTGACTTTAGGTAGTTGCTTAACAAAACCATCCTCATACCTAATCCTCCATTCTCTACAACACACTGCTCTTGTAACATCCCTAATTTCAAATAAATATGAAAAGTATGGTTGAATTAATTTTGAGTATGTAAATATGATATTTATGATTTGAGGGGTGAAAAATGTAATTAAATGTACGTATATTTTTAAGGTTTCCAGGTGGACTAGGTGGAGTGATCTAGAAAAAATGCATGAAAGAAACGAAAAATGTTAGCAGTGAGCACCGCGACCAGGGATCGCGTGAGTAGCTAGTGGTGAAAATGGTGATTTTAGGCAGTGAACACCGCCACCAGTCACCGCGATCAGGGATCGCGATGAGCAGCTCGCTGTGAAAATGGTGATTTTAGGCAGTGAGCACCGCGACCAGAGATCGCGCTGAGCAGCTCGTGGTGAAAATGTTGATTTTAGGCAGTGAGTAACGCGACCAGACACCGCAATGGTTGATCGTGATGAAAGCGGTGAAATCACTTCAGTAAGCAACGCGACCAGGTGGAGCGACCACAGGTCGCGAGGAGCGGTCGCAATGACCGAAATTTTATATAAAAAAAAATAAGATGGTGGTGGAAGCTTCATGAGGAAGCAACCCAGAAAAATAGAGAGAGAACGAGAGAAAAGAAAGAAAAAGAAAAAGAGAGAGAAAGGAGGAAAAAAAGAAGAGGGAGAAAGGAAGAAGAGAAGGAGAAGAAGAGAAGAAGAAAAAAAGGAAAGGAAGAGGAAGAAAGAGAAGGAAAAAAGAGAAAAGGAGAAAAGAAAAAGAAAATTCAGGAAAGAAAAGTTCGTAAAACTGGTATTCAGGTTGGTGTACACTGTTATTTTGAGTATTAGTTTTCAGATTCAAATTGATTAATTGAAATTTTAATAATTCGTAAGTTTTTGTTGAATTAATTTGTGAATAATATTTAAAAATGATTTTGAATTACATAATTGTGATTATGTTGAGTTTAATGATTTTAATTTATGACATATATTATTATTACGTTCCGTTTTCTGTTATTTGATATGTTTTTGAATATCTTATTTTACAAATGTTGATGAATATTGATTTTGGATTAATTGAGAGAATTTTGGTTATATGAAATTTATCTAAATATTGAAAATTGAGTATGTTGATGATTTATAAAATGTAATACATGAATTATGGCCCTAATATATGTATAGGAAAATATGGATATAGGAGATTGATATGTCAATTGGGTGCACTTAGCAGTATTGCATTGATATTCTTAATGATTATGATGATTCTACGGATACCATTTTATTTTGAAATGAGAAACCGACTGTGATTCTACGGATACCATTTTATTTTGAAATGGGAAACCGACTGTGATTCTACGGATACCATTTCACTTTGAAATGGGAAACCGACTGTGAATATACGGATACCATTTTATTCTGAAATGGAAAACCGACTATGTATGTACGGATACCATTTCATTTTGAGATGGGAAACCCGACTGTAAACCCGTAATCCAGTCCTGTAAACCCTGTAATATGTATCAGAGGCCCAATTAAGAACTGAAAACTATGAATTTGAATGTTGAAATAAGGAAATGCTATTGAGATTTAAACCCAGAAACGTTTGGAATATTTTACTTTATATAGTTTCAGAATTTGAAATATAATGTTTATTCTATATGTATTTATGAATTTCTGAATTTTAAATCTATTGTTTTATATTCCATTGTAATTATTTTAGTGTACACCCACTAAGCATTATTGCTTAGCACGTTGATTTCATCACGCGTAGGTAATAGAGATACCAGCGGAGGAAAGGACTGAAGAGCTGATAGCTGCAGACTGAGGTTCAGAGTCACCATACCTTTGGGTAGTTATATAGTTTTATATATTATATTTAGTTATGCATGTATATACAGAAATTTGTAAATGTGTTATATATATGTTTTGTAAATATTTGTTTTATAGTTCATATTTTCATTTCAAAGTTTTGTAAGTATAAATTATGTATTGATTTCATTTGAAATTATTTGGAAAGTCGCACTAAATGGAAGAGTGCGCAAATGGTTGTTGAGAAATTGAAGTGTGTATTTTGGAAAGTTATGATTTTGTAAACAAGTTTTTGGAAAATCAGAAAAACAGAAGAAACTCTAGCAAAAATTTTTTTTTAAAACAGTTTTGGATGGGCTCACTAGAAAGGATTTTAAATTATAAATTATTTGATTTTCAAATTATAAACAGAATTAAGAAAAGTTTTGAAAATTCGGTAGCGCTTCCTGGGTCGATCCAGACGGGTTGGTCATGGGGTGTTACAGTTCTGTCAAGCCTAACCCAAATATCCTCTCCAAACCCTCTTTTATTGACCCAAGTGAAATTCTGCCGTACATAACCCATATCCACCAATCTGTTACTATTAAACCAATCCACAAATCTACTCTTAGTGAAGTTGGTTCTACCTCCTCTTTTCTCGTTAAAACTTAAAATCTCGTTAAAGTCTCCCATCACTACCCATGGCCCTTCAAAGCATCTCCTAATGAAGTTGAGATAATTCCACAAGATTTTTCTCACAGCAACACTAGGACTACCATAGACCACTGTAAGAACCCAACAACCCAATTGATCTTCCACTAAGGCAGTAATCGATTGCTTGGTGCTAGCAATAACTTGAAGTTTAATCTTGCTACTATCCCATAGCAATAACTTGAAGTTTAATCTTGCTACTATCCCATATCATCCATAGACCCCCAACAAACCCCTCAGCCTCAACAATAAAACTATCAGAAAACCCTAACTTTTTAATCGTTTTCCTAGCTCTATCACCACTGATTTTAGGTTCTAGCACAACAAACACATGGAATTTATAAAGTTTTCTTATGTCAGCAACAATTCTAATAAATAATTTTTTTCCCGCTCCTCTAACGTTACATTAAATGTAAACATATCACACCTGGGTTGAGCCACTAGCTCGAAGTTTCTATAGCCTCCTTGAGCAAGGAAGCTGTATCTTCAAACATTGTTTTTGCCAAGATCACTTTGTAGTTCTTATCAACCTCAAGGTCACACTTCTGGGCTTCCATCCTAGTGTCTCCTCCCTCTTTATTTTCATTACTGCTGGAGTTTTTGCTGCCCTCAAACAATGTAATGTCCTTGCGCAGCTGCTGAATTACCCCTGTTTCATCCAGGATGATTTCTTCTTCAATCTCCATATCTGGTGGCTCCTTCAGTTGGTACTGGAAGATGCCCCCGTTGCTGATGGAATTAGCCTTCTTCTCCTTAGTCTTCTGGTCTACATTGTCAACTGCAGAAATTTTTCCTTTCCCTTTGTTCACAGTTCTCTTGCTTTGTTGTCCTGCTTGCCTGATATGCTCCCTTATTTTCTTCTCAAGAGCTGTTGTATCTTTACTTAACTTGTCCTTCACTTTAGCTGCCATATGAACCTTGCTCGATTGTATCTTCTTGCTGTTGTCTCCAGCACTCTTCGCAGTGTTTCCCATTTGGGTCTTGTTTTTCTGTTTCAGATTAGTAATGTTATACAAGGCAGAGTTGTGCTTCGAATTATCCTGATTAATCTGTTTATCCTCTCCACGCCCATCTTCATAACTCAGAACTTCAAAACGAGATCCCCTCACCCTCAACCCAGTGCCAGTTCTGGTGTTTGAGTGGCTATTCTTTCCTGACTCTTTTCTGTTTCCATTACCTCCCTTGTGTGTTATTCTGCTTTCACTTTCTTGTCGTTTAGTCTCCTTGACCCTGTACCCCTCCAGATTTTCTTTTTCTTTCCTACCCTCAACTTTGTTGGTTTTTTAACTATTTATGTTCTTGTGATTCTTGTTGTAGGACACTGTCAGCCACGGTCCATAGGATTTGGGGGCTTCATCAACTTTGTCTATAGGTGCTTCAGTGTTGTTTTCGTAACTTCCCTCTCCTTTCGTGTTTTGAACATCCTCGCGACAGCTCTCCTGGCTATGACCAATCCTTCCACATTTATAGCAGATAATCCCCATGCTTTCATACTCTACCTTGATTCTCCTCCCTGCTATTTTCAGCGTACCTCTAAGAGGCTTGGACACATCAATTTCTACACAGATTCGAGCGAACCTTCCTCTTGCTTGTGATTGTGTGAGATAGTCAACCTTACATATATCTCCTAGCAATCCTCCAATTTCCCTTAATAGATCAGCTCCCAACCATTCCATAGGGAGTGTAGAGAGTCTTACCCAAACTAGCATCGTTTGAATATCTTGCTCACCTGGGACAAAGTTCGGTTTCCATCTTTGAGCTACCAGGTATTGATTGGCAATAACCCATGGTCCTCCCGTTAACACTGCCTCCAAATCAGTTTTCAGTTAGAATCTCGCCACGAAGAATCCCTCCTCAAGATCTATTAGCTGCCAATTGCCCACCAACCTCCATTTCTGCTTCAGCTTGGCTTGCAAGAAGTTAAGAGTATGGTGTCTTCCCATGCTTTTCAGGATAAGGGCGTTGGCCCAAGGTTTACACAATTTTTTCTGGAGTTCCTTAAATAGTTCCATCTCTGGTCCCTCTGGGCCTTGGATGATAGTGATGTCTCCCTTCTCGAACTTCAACTTATCCTCCTTCTTTTCGCACCCAAGACCCTCCCAATGTTGGGGGTTGGACATATTCATCAGTATGGACTTGAAGTTCATCCTTGAAGGTTTGTCCCTTTCTTCAACACCTTGGTTCGGTCTAGCTCTCTTCATGCTTGAGTTGTGTGATTTCTCCAATGGATTCACTCCACCCCTGAGATCTTGCTCTCCTCCCATTTTAACCTCCTCCGATTGTGCTGTAAACACGAAGCTCTCGTTGCCCTCCATCCAAATCCAGAAGCAGATCAGTGGAAACCGAATGCGCATAGGCTCACTCACTCACTCCAGATCTCATGCGCGTGCGCGTACAAGAATCGCTTCTCTCTCTACAGTTCTCTCTCTACCAAAAAAAAACTCACTTTTTCATTTAACTTGTTATGCGTCATAGTTAATTTCTTGATTTTGTCATGTCCAAAAATCATGTCAACAAGTCATTTTTTTGAAATAGTTCAATAGCAAATCAAAAGGAATTTAAGGTAAATGCATTACCAAATAAAATAAAAAAAATATTATACGTGCACGTGTTAAAATGATTTTTCAAATGACTGCTTCCTACGAGTACATCATGCAGTATTTTCTACAAGAACACAAAATGCATAGATGCCATTGACAAATTAAGAAGCGAAATCATCAATCATATTATTGTTAGTCTTTGCCTTATTCTTCTATTGGCTTTCTTTTAACTTTATTCAATCAAATCATATTGCATCCAGTTGTTATTAATTAGATATGTGTCATTACTAAAACTGGATTCAAAAAGCCAAAAGTGTTAAGCGTTCGGTCCGCTTACAGTATGGCTCGTTGCATTACCAACCCAAATAAATTTTACTTTTTATATCCATTCAAGTATGTTTAAAAAATTTATAAAACTGGCTCATACGTAATAAACGCGTCACGTGGTTAGATAAAAAAAATATGTTACAACCTCACGTGTCATTTTTTTTAGTATACTAGGTTTTTTTTTTTTTTTTTAGGCAGGTAGTAAAAGCTCTTCCTGTCAAAGTAGACACTGTATATTGAATCATATTATTTGGTTTGTCATGAAATGATTGATGACATTCTTATATCTCTCCTATCTCAATTTTAATTTTTTATTAAACACGTGAGATGATAGTCCGGCATGAGACTTGTTGAAAAGTTCAATAACCAGCTCTGAATTTTATTTCCCATATTGTTATCACCATAGGGGGAGCCCCTTTGTTGCTTAAGTGGGCTCCAGTCCGGCCAAGTTTTTTTAATTTTTTTTTTATAATTTTACTTATTTTTATTCTTTTAGATAAAAAAATTAAATAAAAATTTAATTATCTAATTTCTATTTAAACCCTTAAAAATTAAACTTAGAGGAAATTATAATAAGATATCCTGATATTTGGTCATATTGTAATGAGATTGCACTTTTACTTAAATTACAATAAAGTACCTCAGATAATTCTCAATTGGTCCCTAATGTATTATAAAATATCACTTTTTAATATAATTTTATTTTTTTAACTCATATAGTCTCTAACTTTTTTAAAATACATTAATTTAATATTTATGACCAAAATTTTAACAGTCAAACCTAATATAAAGTATAAACTGGTCATTTTGTATTTTTATAAAATTATTAAATTAGAATTATACTTTACACTTTAATTTTTTAACAACTTTATTTATTTTGATAGTCCAATAAAATATTAATATACGTTATAAAAGATTAATTTTTTTAAAAACACTTAAAATGATTAAATAATAAAATAAATATGATAAAATTTATTAAAAATAAAAATATTAAAAGTAATATGATTTCTTAAAAGTAAAATAAAATTTAAAATTGAATATTTATAAAACTCAAAATTTAGTAATCTAATACACACACATA
Organism: Xanthoceras sorbifolium; assembly: GCA_003430845.1. Classification (NCBI taxonomy): domain Eukaryota; kingdom Viridiplantae; phylum Streptophyta; class Magnoliopsida; order Sapindales; family Sapindaceae; genus Xanthoceras; species Xanthoceras sorbifolium. The sequence goes on from CM010618.1 coordinate 13,849,768, forward strand.
AATATATATATATATATATAATAAATATCTATATATTGTAATTTTATTATTATGTTTTAATTTTATAATATAATAATAAATGCATGTATATATATTGTAATTCTATTATAATATATATATATATATACACACACTAATATATAATATTTTTAATATTTTAATTTTTTTTTATTAAACTTTGAGTTTTATAAGTATTAAATCTTGATTTTATTTTTATTTTAATAAATGATGTTACTTTTAAATATTTTTAATTTTTAATAAATTTTATCATATTTATTTTTTATTTAATCATTTTTAAGTACTTCAAAATAATATAAATTTTATAATAAATAATAATTTCTTATTGAGTTATCTAAATGGTAAAGTATCATTCTAATTTAATAATTTAATAAGAATATAAAATGACCAGTTTATACTTTGAACTAATTACAATGACACCCCTGTGGTTTGACATAATATCATAGATATTCCAAGTATGGCATTTTTTACAGTTAATTACCCTGACGTTTTAATGTTGTTACACAAACATCCCCTGCTGTTAATGTCAGACCGTTACCGTTAGTGTGTCAAACCACTTTCAGGGCAAAAGACTAAATTGCCCTTTAAAAGTTGTCAGACATCCTGCTGACACCCATGCCACCTTTTTACCTCAAAATAATAATTTTTTTCCTCATTTTGCCCCTAAACAATGTTATAAATGACAAATTAAAAATGAGACCGTTGCATGTAGGCTTGCATGCATATTTGATGACCGTTGGTCCCTAACGGTCATAAAAAATTTGCCTATTTAAAAGGCAATGGTGATGGCATCCTTCCCTACCCATTTTGTTGTGTTTTTTTCATCTAAAACAGCTTTACTTTGCTAAAATATTATCTTGCCTTTTTCAGTCATCAATTTTTCTGCCTTTTTCAATCATCAATTTTTTTTGTAAAATGGAAGCTTCGGATGCTATGAGCAGTACAATCAATGGAGGGGTAATTAAATTCAAAAACAGAAAATGCGGATGCGATCGAAGAGCTGCTGTGCGAATATCAGAATCGAAGGCAAATCCATATAAATTGTATTTCTACTTTGAGAGAGGAACATGCAAGTATTACTCATTTTGGCATCCAGACGGAGATGAGTATAGAGTAAGTGAATGTGAAGATAGTGTTGATAAAAATATAGATATTTTCGAAAACATACAACAAGATATCAAGTATGTAATTGCCATGATTGACAGAATGAGAAAAATGTATCAAAGACAAAAAACAAGTATTGCTATGATCAAACAATATCAAATGCTACTTATATATTTGTCTGTTATAATGTTAATATATGTTATATGCATAGGTTGTAAGAAATAAAAGTAAAAATTTCATATAGTTCAATGCATCCACTGTTAATGTGCATAAGTAAACATTATCATATATTTGAAGCATAATGATACTAATGTACAGGTTGAATTACATAAGTTTGCAGCACCCACATCCAAATTTCAATTACAAAAAAAATACCATACAAAATGTGTCTCTAAAATCATAATCTACTTTAAAAAATAAAAATACTTCTCACTAAAATATTACATACCCAGAAAACAAAAAATAGAAACTAGTCAGCTTGAAAAGGAAACAGAAATGGTTTCCAATCAAAATGGAAATAAAAAATTAAATAAATTAAATAAATCAAATAAATTGTTTATGTTGATGTCCACTGAACCTATCACTAATTTCAATTATCAAACTCTTAAAATAGTAACATTTATATGCAGTAAACCATAGATTGTGCAGTACCCATATACTGCGTTTAAAAAAATCAATAAAAATGTTTTCTTTCCAAATGACAAGCATTAAAATGGACGAACACATACCTGCAAACCTTTGTGAACGTGAAAACGGTCTTCCCAACGTGACTTCACTTAGTAAACGATTGCAAATAGGGGTTCAACAATGGCAGTGTTGTGAGTGTGTGTTCAACAATGAAAAAAACTAAGAGATAAGTGTGTGTTGTTGTGATGGACAGGTGTTATTGGCGCCAAAGAGGAGAAATTGTGGTGAAGTCTTTACTCTTTATAATGGTTCTTGAGTGTTCCACACTCAATCGTCATGTCATGCAACTTTTTTATTTTAAAATTAATTTCTTATTTTTTTTTATTATTTTCTTTACTGACATGCATTTATTGCGTCTAAAAAAATCAGGCAACTTTACCATTTTACCCCTAAAAGTGGTCTGACACATTGACGGTAACGCTCTGACACTAGCGGCAGGGGATGTTTGTGTAACGATATTAAAACGTCAGGGTAATTAACTGTAAAAAATGTCATACTTGGAATATCTGTGATATTATGTCAAACCACAGGGGATGTCATTGTAATTAGCCCTTATACTTTATATTAGGTTTGACTGTTAAAATTTTGGTCATAAACATTAAATTAATGTATTTTAAAAAAGTTGGGACTATATGAGTTAAAAAAATAAAATTAGATTAAAAAGTAATATTTTATAATATTTCAGGGATCAATTGAGAATTATCTGAGGTACTCTATTGTAATTTAAGTAAAAGTGCAATCTCATTGCAATATGACTAAATGTCAGGGTATCTCATTGCAATTTGCCCTTAAACTTAACCCAATAAACCAATTTAATTGTAACAAAAGTCCAATAAATTAAACTTAAATTAAATCCTATGAACTAAACTTAACATAAACTCAAATGAAATGTATAATTAAAATGAATAAAAATTAAAATTAGAAAACTCTTCATCACACTTAACATAACAGGAATAAAGACTGCACCAAACTGTTTTTCTCTATTTTTTTCTTGCTGAAACAAGAGACACTTATTTTACTTCATTAATTCATTTAGTGTTGATTATTATGTCATCCTAACTAAATTTATCCTTTATTATTATTAATAATAATTATCTTGTAATGTTTATATTTAACTGTTATAAATGAAATTTTTACGTAATATAAAATGTTTGGACTTTTAAATAGAAAAATAAAATTTAAAATAGTCCACCAATAGAAAATTTCTAGCTACGCACTGATTATCTCATGTGTTCAATTGTGTCATACATTCTTTGATACAGAATAATACAAATTACATATATATATATAGGGAAAATTCTAAAACGGTCCTTGCAATTTTATAAAATATTTATCATTTTTTTATTATTTCAAATTTGACCAAAACAATCTCTTAGGTTTATTATTATAACCCTTCATTTAAACTTTTTCAGTTAAAATAAACGGTTGAAGGGTATTAATTTTTTTTAAATTTGTAAAAAATGACAATTAATTCAAATTAAATTAAATATCTTTTCTAAATAAGGTTACTTTTACCATTTTAAATCTTAGTTTTGATAGTCTTAATGCATCCATGCGGTTGACAAATATAAAGCAAAATTATCTCATTGATATTCTTGTTGTTTTTACCATTTTAACTATGGCATTTTCTTCAACTTTACTCCATATAATATAACTTGAATCCAATTATTAATTAGTTCCTTGATGTCACCAAATATGTATAATCAGCGGTGGACCCTTTTAAAAGTTGGGGGATCATGACCGGCATATATATTTTTAAAATACCCTAACTTTATCACCCTTATTCCTCCCCTATGTATAGTAGTGCAAATTTTAACTCACTTGCTTTTCTCCTCGTGCAAAGACTTGAAGCATATATTTTTTTAGAATTCTTTCGCTCTTCTACCTTATAGTTTTCTCTCTAGGGCATGAGGTGTAGAAGTCGACATTACGCCTTCTTGTGCGTGTAGATCCCACTCTCTTGGGGTTTTTTTTTTTAACTCTGTCTTCTTTTCTTGCTCTATTCTGTTCTTCTATTTTTTTTTTTTTTGTCTTTGTTTTTCATTTTTGTCGTGGTGTTGAGCTAGGTTCTTCATCTTTGTTTTTCGGTTTATTGTGGGTGTGGAGCTAAGGTTTTGACTTGGATTCACGGCTGAGCTGGGGCTTTTTGTTTGCTGATCTTGCTGATGTGTTGTTCTTGCTATGGGTTTGAGCAGGGGATTTTCGATTTTGTTTCTCAGTTTTGTTAAGGTGTTGAGATGGGTTTGTCTTGGTGATTCTTTGCTTTGTTGGTTTCTTGTGTGTTCTGTGATGGAGCCGGAGGAGATCGCAAGGCGGTGTGCAAAGCTTTCTTTGTCGGATGAAGATAGGCCAGTAGCTAAGGTGGATGAGGGCATGAAATTGAAGGGTTTGAGAAGGCTTTCATTGAGCTTAGTTGGGAAAATCATTGCAAATAGAAAGGTCAACCGAGAAGCCTTCAAGAACACGATTGCCTCTATTTAACGGGCTAAGAATGAGGAATGTATTGAGTCAATTAGGATCAATTTATTTGTGTTTCATTTTGAGACAGGAAAAGAGTTGTGAAAGGGGTCTGCGGTCATTCGATAAGAACCTCCTAGTTCTGAAGAAGGCTGTGAACATTGGTAGAGTGGCTGAAGTGGATTTTAGATTGGTTTTGTTTTGGCTACAGATGTATAATCTTCCTTTGGCGTGTATGAATAAGAAGATGGGTCTATTTCTGAGAGGGTTGATTGGGCAGGTGAAGGAGATTGATTCTGGGAAAGGTAAGGACTGTATTGGGAAATTCTTAGGGGTTGGAGTCTTAATTGATGTCTTGAAACTGTTAAAAAGGGGACTTAGATTTATGTTTGTGGATGATGGTGAGGAATGTTCTGTTTTATTGTGCTATGAATGTCTGTCAAATTTCTACAATTTTTGTGGAAGGATGGAACACTTGATTAGGAAATGCAAGGATAATGATAAGGGTTTAGTGGAAGGGCCTTCGATGAAGTTCAGTGTGTGGTTGAGAGTTTTTAATCCTAGTCATTTCAGATTTGATAGGAGCAGTAGGGTTGTGCCTGAAGATGACAGTAATAGTAATAAACAAGGTGGAGAGACTGAGGAAGGGAAGAAATAGAGGTCAGAGGTAGTAGCTGAGAAAATGTCAACGATTTTAGAGGTGTCAGTGGTGGACAGTTCATTAACTAATGATAGACCTTTAGATATAGTCGATAAAAATTCTTTGGTAAAGAAGGTAGATCTTGTAAATGACTGTTCAGCTCAAAGGGCGGGTTGTGTGGATGGTTTTAAAGAAAATGAGGGCTCTGTTATTTTGGCAGACAGGGGTGGAGAGGTTTTTTCTTTATCTGAGGGTTTCTCTTCTACTTAGAAGGAGAACGAGACTATGACAGATGGTGTGGTTACAGTCTGAAGCAGACAAAATGGAAAAGGCTTGCGAGAGTTAGATTTCAGAGCAATACTAATGAGGTTGGTGAGGCAAGCACTGGGAAGAGGCTATTTTTAGATGATGAGGTGGAAGTTCAGCATAAGAAGAAAGGAAAGTTCGATTTGTTGATCTCTGAGAAAGCGACGGTTGCTGATAATCAGCACCGCTGCCAATTATAAAAATTATATGCTGGAATGTCCGGTGGTTGAAGAACCCTTGGATATTCAGAGACTTACGTACCCGGATACATGAGGAAAACCCACTGTTTGTATTTCTTTGTAAAACTCGTTTGTCTTAAAGTGTTGCTGTTAATGTTAGGTTGAGGTTAGGTTTTGATGGTTGTTTCTCTGTGGATAGAGTTGGCTTAGGGGGTGGGCTTTTGTTGCTATAGAAGGATAAGCTGGATGTGTCTGTACGTTCATTTAATAAGGGTCATGTTGATTGTGTTGTTGATTATGTAGATGGGTTAAGATGGTAGTTTACTGGTTTTTATGGTGAACTGAGGCAGTCTATTCGTAAGCAATCTTGGAGCTTGATGAAAAAATTTATTGGGATGGGGAACTTGTCGTGGGTGATTGGTGGAGATTTTAATGAGATCTTGCTGGGGGGAGGAAAAGAATGGTGGGGTTGCTAGGTGTGAGTCAATCATGGAGGCCTTTAGGGAGGTTGTTGACTACTGCAATTTAATTGATATGGGATTCCGTGGTAGTACATTCACTTGGTGTAACAGACAGTTTAGGGGTGATATGATTTGGGAAAGACTGTATATGTGCTTGAGTAACCTGAGTTGGAGACAATTATTTCCCGATGTTGTGGTTATCTATAGGAGTTTTTCTAGGTCTGATCACTGGGCATTAATGATTGAAGGTATTTGCATAAAGTCTTCCAATAAGGATGGTTTGAGGGGTGGCTCTAAGTTTTACTTTGAGCAAGCTTGGATTAACGATGTGGAATGTAAGAAGATTGTCAAGAGAGATTGAAGCAGGAGGTTGGGGAAAGGCCATATCTCTAAGTTGTAGAATTTTGTGGCTTCTGTTTCTAATAATCTGGGGGTGTGAAATATGCAGAGGAGATCGGCTGTTATGGCAGAGTTAAGAGTTTTAAATGAGGAGTTTGAGATGTTATTTAGGAGATGTCAGGATAATGGTGTCTCTAGAAGAATTAGGGATATGGAGAGTAGGATAGATAGGATTAATGAGCAAATGGAATTTTATTAGAGACAGAGATCGAGAGCTTTGTGGCTTAAAGCTGGGGACCGTAATACAAGATTCTTTCACTCCAAAACAGCTCAGAGAAGGAGAAGAAATAGAATTGTGAGATTGATGGGATATGATGGTCATTGAGAGATAAGATTGAAGATATTGAACAGATTGTGTTAGATTTTTATACTAATTTGTTTGAGTCTAACAGTCATAACTATGAGGATATGGAGGAGGTGCTCTCGTGTGTGCATGCTAAGGTTATGGTGAGTATGAACCAGGGCCTTACTCGGAGCTTTTATGGGGCAGAGGTCCTTAGTACTTTAAATCAAATGGACCCTCTCAAAACCCCTGGATCTAGTGGGCTGCCAATTTTCTTTTTGCATAAGTTCTGGCCTGAGGTTGGGCCAGGTGTTGTGAGGGCAGTACTTTCAATTTTAAATGATGGGGGAGATTTTGGTTCCTTGGGTGAGGCTTTGGTGGTGCTAATTCCGAAGGTCAAAACTCCAGTGATAATTAATGAGTTTAAACCTATAAGCTTGTGTAATGTGGTTTACAAGCTAGTGGCAAAAACCTTGGTAAATAAGTTAAAAGCAGTGCTTGATTTTGTGATATCTCATCAGCAGAGCGCCTTCGTTCCGAGTAGGCTAATAACTGACAATGTAATTGTCGGGTTTGAATGTATTCATGCTCTTAGGAGTAAGAGGTCGGGGTGGAGGGACAAGTGGCTATGAAGTTGGATATGCGGAAGGAATATGATTGGGTGAACTAGTCTTTCCTTAGAGAAATGATGCTGAATTTGGGCTTTGATTCAAGTTGGGTTAGCAAGATTTTGGGTTGTGTTACCTCGGCCTCCTATTCTTTCCTTATTAATTGATCTCCAAGAGGGCTGATTAAATCGTAGAGGGGTTTGAGGTAGGGATGCCCATTGTCTCCTTACCTTTTTCTTCTACGTGCGGAAGGGCTCTCGACTTTGATGTTGAAGGCTAAAATTGAGGGGTCCATTTAAGGGATTCTGGTTGCTAGAAGTGCCCCATAAGTTTCTCATCTTCTATTTGCGAATGATAACTTAGTGTTTGCTAGAGCTAAGGGGTCGGATTTTAAGTGTCTCAAGTAGATTTTGCACTGTTATGAGAAAGCTTCAGGTCAAACTGTCAATTATGACAAATCTGCTCTCAGTTTCTATCTTAATTCCCTTCCAACAATTAGACTCGAAATTGGTAGGTTGTTTAATATCAGTGAGGTTTCTTGTAATGATAAATACCTAGGTTTACCTTCGATGATCAATAGGTGTAGGAGGAATATGTTTGAGACCATTAAGGAGAGAGTGTGGCATAAATTGCAAGGGTGGAAGAATAAGTTTTTTTCGGTTAGAGACCGTGAATTTTTACTTAAATCAGTTATGCAAGCAGTTCCTACTTACACGATGAGCTGCTTTTGGCTCCCAGTTTCCCTATTGAAAGATTTGCAAAGTATGGTGGCTGATTTTTGGTGGGGTTTGAAGGGTGGTAAACAAAAGATGCATTGGGTGGGTTGGTGGCATATGTGTAACTCTAAGGAGAGGGGAGGGTTAGGTTTTAGGGATTTTGAAGTTTTTAATCGTGCTATGTTAGCTAAACAAAGATGGAGATTGTTGATTGCCCTTTGGTCACTAGCTGCCCGAGTGTTGAAAGCTAGGAATTTTCCTAAAACCTCGTTTTTTAATGCGTAAATTGGTAATCATCCTTCTTTTATTTGGAGAAGTATTTGGTGGCGTAAGGATGTGTTGAAGAGAGGTGTTAGATGAGGGGTAGGGGATGGTTTGAATATCTCTATGTATGAGGATCAATGGATCCCCAAACATACTACTTTCAAGGTCTTATCTCCGAGGTGGTAGCCGGATGGTGCTAGTGTTGTAAGGCTGATTTCGAATGATGGGTTTTGGTGTGAGGAGTTGATTAGGTATTATTTTTATCTAAAAGAGGTTGATTTGATTTTGAGTATTCCTTTGAGCTTAAAATCGGGGTCAGATTCGTTCTTATGGCATTATGATAAGCGTGGGATGTTCACAGTTAAGAGTACTTATAAGTTAGCTAAAGTAGAGTCGTTGGACTCTAGGGGTTCTTCCTCTTCTGGCTTTAATCTTTGGTGGAAAAGGATGTGGAAGTTGTCAATTTCGAGCAAAATTAAATTTTTTTGTTGAAAGATTGTCATGAATATTCTCCTAACTTTGGAAAATTTGAGGAATAGGAAAATCTTGGCCTTAGACCGTTCTCCTCGGTGTGAGAAAGATGTTGAGTCAATTCATCACGCATTGTAAGGTTGTAAGGGTGTGAAAGATTTGTGAGATGACTGTCTCTTGTTTTTTGTTTTGAATAAATTGAGGGGTGGGAATTTCATGGATAAGATTCTATGGGTGAATGATATAGAGGGGAAGGAATGTGTGTCACAGTTTATCATTTCTGCTTGGTTCCTTTGGAATTCGAGGAATCGTCTGGTCCATGGTGTTGAGCAGTGTTTGATAGAGTGTTTGTGGCGGAAAACTGGTGATTTGTAGGTCGATCAATAGATGAATACTTTTAATCCTAGTGCAGTCTATGATGTTGCTATTGTTGTAGCTAGTGGTGCGAGGACTGGTGCGGCTGGTGGTGCAGGGACTGGTGCGGCTGGTGTTGCGGGGCCTAGTGTAGCTGGTGGAGCTTGTTCTGGTGTAGCTTATGCTGCAAGAGGCATTAGTGGCACACTTAGGTCTACGAGCGCAGTGTGTGGTGTAGCTGATAGCTGTGTTTTAGCTCAATTTTTGTTAATTTTGGGCCTAGTTTTGCTGCAGGTGCAGGCTTTGTTAGAGGGGTTGGTGCTTGCCCTGGTGAAGTCTCTTTTGAAGGTGTGTGTAATGTTAGTGTTGCTGTTAGGACCTCTTTAGCAGCTTCTAATGCCTATTTGGTTTCAGCTGCTAATGTTGGTGCCTCTTTTGGTGGTGTTGCAAGTTCTGTTTTTGATGGAGCTGTGGGTGGTGTTGTTGCATATTTTGGTGCCTCTTCGACAGCTGCTGTTGGTGCCTTTGTAGCAGCTGTTAGGGTCTCTTCGGGTTCAGCTGTAGTATGGTTTTTGGTGGCGTTACAGGTGTAGATTCTAAAGGATCAAATTGCTCTGTGGGTAATTTTGCTGCAGTTTCTGGTGCCTCTTCGATAGTTGCTGCTAGTGTATTTTTTACAGATGTTGGGGTCTCTTCGGATACAGCTGCTGTGGGTAGTGTTGCTGCAATTTCTGGTGCCTCATCGATAACTGCTGCTGGTGCATTTTTTGTAAATGTTGGGATCTTTTCGGGTACAGCTGATGGTGTGGTTTTTGGTTGTGTTGCAGGTGTAAATTTTAGAGGATTAGCTTGCGCTGTGGGTGGTGTTGCTGTAGTTTCTGGGCCTCTTCGACAGCTGCTGCTGGTGCATTTTTTTAGAGATGTTAGGGTCTCTTCGGGTTCAGTTACTAGTGTGGGCTTTGGTGGTATTGCAGATGCAGGTTTTGGAGGATCTGCTTGTGCTAAGCTTGTTGTTGCTACATATGCATTCTCTTATGTAGCTGTTGGTATTTTTTCGGGTACAGCTTATGGTGCAGTCCCTTCTCCTTCCTCTCTTATATGATGTATGCTTCCTCTTGGTAATTATTTTAAGCTTAATGTGGATGTTTTTATTATTAGACATTTGAATATTTTTTTGGAGTGGGTGTTGTGATCAGAAATGAGTGGGCTTTGCCTTTAGTGGCTATGGCCAAGGTGTGTAGAAGCTTGGTTGTAACATCCCCTGACCCGACCCGGCTGGATCGACCTAGGGAGCGCTACCAGATTTTCAAAACTTTTCTTAATTCTGTTTATAATTTGGAAATCAAATAATTTATAATTTAAAATCATTTCTAGTGAGCCCATCAAAATTCATTTTCAAAAATTTCGGCAGAGTTTTCTCTGTTTTTCTGATTTCCCAAAACCTGTTTTCAACAAATGTCCAACACAATATAATTTTTCAACACTTCTAAATCAAACTTTCAAACCAATGCGCACTCTGCCGTTTAGTGCGACTTTCCAATCAGTTTTAAAATAAAACAGTTCATAATTCATTCTTTACAATCCTTTGAAAATGAAAAACAGAAATCATAAAACAATTATTTACACAACATCAATATATATATATAACACAATTACATATTTCTGTATATGCATGCGTACTGAATATAATATACAAAACTATATAACTACCACAGAAATATGACTCTGAACTCTCCTCTGCAGCTAGTACCTCTTCAGTCTTTTCCTTTCTCGGTAACTCTGTTACCTACGCATGATAAAAACCAACACGCTAAGCATATAGCTTAGTGGGTGTACACTAAACTCAATTATCAAAACCATAAAATAATTTCATAGTAAAAATATTACAATGCTAATGTATAATAATATTATAAAATTCAATTCGATCACTGGAAAAAAGCATATGAAATCAGGTTAATAAAAGCATTCAAATTCAATCAATATTTCATACGAAATTCAGTTTTCAATTCTTTTCTAATCATTTTACTCAATTCATTCTCAATTCTGGCCCTTTGATAACTTAACATACTTCAGGACTGGAATATGGGTCGTTCGACCACAGTGGTTGTCTGTCGAACATAACTCCCACCCTAGGACCGGCATTTGGGGCCTGTTCCATCCAAATGTGGTATGTATAACTCCCTACCCTAGGACCGAGTATTCGGTAACCTAGAGAGGTACATATCTCCCTATCCCAGGACGAATCCTTAGGAAGGTACGTGTCTCCCTATCCCAGGACGAATCCTTGAGGAGGTACGTGTCTCCCTACCCCAAGACGAAACCTTGGGGAAGTACATAATATCACATCAATATCAATAACGGTGCAGTACTGCTAAATGAACTCAGCTGGTATACCAACCTCCTATATCTGTATATATCTCCAAGTTTCCTAGGGCCGTTTCAATACAACCTTTTCACATAACAACTGTAATTCATAAATCGAATTTAAACTCAACTAATATAACAATTTAATAGATATTAGTAAAGCATATATACATGATTTCATGGAAATTCAACGATTTGTTCATACGATATTCTGAAACAATTTATTTCGACATATTCAAACAAATCAAAATACGATTAAAGCATAATACTCGAAATACGATTAAAGCGAAATCGTTTAAATGGAAAAACAATATAAACATATAGTTACTAAATTATCCAAAAATCTCAAATTCAAACAAAAAATATATAATAATTTTCATAGTGATCTCAAAAATGTGTGTACACCAACTTGGATACCGTTTTCTTTCCGACTATTTATTTTCTGAATTTCCTTTTTCCCCATTTTTCTTTTCTCTCTTTTCTCTCTTTCCTCCTCTTTTCCTTTTCTTTATTCCTTTTCCTTTCCTTTCTTCTTCTTCTCTTCTTCTTCTTCTTCTCTTCTTCTCATTCTCTTCTTCTTCTTCTTCTCTTCTTCTCATTCTCTTCTTCTTCTTCTTCTTTTTCTTTTTCTTCTTCTTCCTCTCTCTTTCTTTCTCTCTTTTTCTTTCTTTTCTTTTCTTCGGTCTCTCTCCCTTTCTTTTCTGGTTGCTTCTTCATGAAGCTTTACCGCCTTTTTTTTTTTTATAAAAATTCTGTCATCGCGACCTGTGGTCGCGCCACCTGATCGCGTTGCTCACTGGAGGAATTCCACCGCTTTCATCGCGATCAACCATCGCCGTACCTGGTCGGGCTAGTGGTTGCCATACTCACTGCCCAAATTTGACATTTTCACCGCGAGCTAGTCAACGCGATCCCTGGTCGCGGTACTCACTGCCAGAAATCACCATTTTTCACCTCGAGCGACTCATCGCGATCTCTGGTTGCGGTGAGTGGTCGCGGTACTCACTGCCAGCTTTTCCTTCTCTTTCATGCATTCTTTCTAGACCGCTTCATCTGATCCACCTGGAAACCATAAAAATATACATACATTTAATTATATTTTCCACCCCTCAAATCATAAATATTATATCCACATATTCGAAATCAATTATTTGAAATTAGAGATGTTACATTGGTGGTTGTGGAGGTTGCTGAAGCCAAAGTTATTCTCGAAGGGGTGTTGTTGGCAGTAGAGCGAAATTTATTCCATCTTTTTATTGAATCTGATTCTTTGTCAATGGTTCAGTTGTGAAGAGGGGAGGTGTTGTCTAGAGTAGAAAGTTGAGACTGTGGTGCAAGATATTCTTGCTTACTTAATTGATAGACGAGATGTATTTATATCTTCTGCCCGTAGGGCTCGTGGTTGTTGTATGTCTCTTGTTTAGGATGGAGTTTCTAGGGTGGTTTCGGAAACTGGAAAGCACCTAAATTGATGTAAACCTTTTTAATTTTGAAGTTGGTTCTTAATGTAGTTTTTCTTCTTTAAAAAAAAAAAAAGACTTAAGCAGACCAAATTTTTTCTCCATTCATATAATAATTTGTACGAGAAAGCTTGTAATACGACAAGTGTTTTGTATTATTTCATTCATAGCATGATGTATCATATCACGTGTTTAATTAAATTTTTTTTTTTTTTTTTTTATATAGATAATGACTAATGAGTTTGTGTTTCACCCAATTAAGTTTTTTTGGTGATAAGATTGCTGGACATCATATCTCCTATTAATTGTCAAATTAATTCTTTTTAAAATAAAATAAAATTGATAAAATGAGGTTGATATATTAATATATCTCTCACACTTATACGACACCTTAAATTGTGAGTTTAAACCGTATTATTTTTTAAAATTTTAAATTAATTATAATAATTTAAAATAAAAATAAAAATAAAAATAAAAATAAAAATAGACATAAATTGGATGATATAGAAACGACCCAAGTATTTCATCATCAGTTATGCCTGAAAAGCGAAACAGTTGTTAATTAAGGCAATAAAAAGCACTTCTTCGCACCCTTGGGTGGGTTTGGGCTGGAACCACCTCTCCAAACGGCTCGCTACTGTCTTCTCTTCCTTCAAAAATCAAAAAGCTTTCTCTCAGGCTGGCCATGCTTATAGATCTCACGTCTATTTCAATCTCCTAAGCATCTACTCACTTTACGAGGGCACTTTTGTAATTTCAAATTTACAACACCACCACCACCGCCACCTTTAACAACCACACCATCCCCACCCCCACCCTGATACAGTACAACATAACGTTGGAAAAGCAGAACAGAACAGAACAGAGGATCAAATGATGTCCCAACGGGACGATGAAGAAAACAGCATCAACAACAACAATAATGTTGATATTATTATTAACGATAATAATGACAATATTAAACCCTTGTTTTTTGTCCTGAAGATCCTGTACAATTCCCTAGAGTTTTTCCCGAGAAACAAACGGATCTCAATTTCCATATTTGCCCTCCTCACCCTCCCACTCTCCTACCTCATCTTCTCATTCTCTCTCTCCGCCCGCCCCATCAAGGCCCACATCTACCACCTCGAGGCCCTCGCCCGCTTCGCCCCCACACGCTTCGAGGCCAGGCACGTCTGGAAGGAGTCACGTACCGAGGCCATCTCCCTCCTCCGCCTCCGCCTCCTCTACTTCCTCCCCTCCTATTCCCTCTCCCTCCTCTCCGCCATCACCGCTGTCGTCTCCTCCCACTCCTCCTCCTCCGCGGGCAAGCGCCTCTCCCTCCGTGCCGCTCTCTCCCACGCCAGGCTCTCCTGGAAGAGGCCTCTCGTCACCACAATTTGCATCTACGCCGTTCTGCTTCTGTACACCCAGGTGGTTTCCTTTGTGGCTGTCGTCTCTGGCAACGCTATCGGCTCGAGAATGCTGGTTTGGGTTATCGGGTTGGTTCTCGAGATTTACGTAATGGCGGTCACTGGCGTCGGCCTGGTGGTATCGGTGCTGGAGGACAGGTTTGGGTTCGATGCGATCCGGGTCGGGTCGGATATCATGGAAAAGAGGAGGTTGTGCGGGTGGGTCTTAACCAGTTGGTTCGTAGTGGTTTCGGGTCTGATCGGGTGGAAATGGGAGCGGATGCTGGTGACGATGATGGACGGTAATGCTCATTATCGTGGCAAGGAACAATGGACGGTTGTGATTGGAGGTTTGGAGAAGTTGGTGTTGATCGTTTTGTACGGGATTGCGGTGCTCTGGAGTTACGTTGTGACAACAGTTTTTTACTGCGAGTGCAGAAAACGACATGTAATTACAACTCAAAACGACAGTAACATAGTAGCAGTTCAGCTTTTATAACCTTTTTTTTTTATATTTTTTTCATTTTTATTTTATATAATATTATAGTTATTAGAATCAATTTGATTAATATTTTTTTTGGTTGGTTTCATGTAATGTATATATAAATGGTTGATATTTGGCCTGGAATTTGTTAATATAATGTTTAATTTAGATTTCTTTCTTAGATTTGTTTTAACAATTTTTTTTTTTTTAAGAAATTTGATATCTTGTGAGTCAGATAGATTACCGGGATCAATTGAGATTAAATCATACAAGTACAGTTGGACATCTATTCCTAGTAACAGGAGAAGTCTACTTTCAATACAGACATCCACTCCCAATAACAGGAGGGGTCTCCTCCTAAAACACGCGACCAATCGAAATTAAATTATACAAATACGATCCGAATATCTATTCCCAGTAACGGGAGGGGTCTACACCTAATACAAGGGAGAGGTCTACCCCTATAATAATATTTTTATGAACAATGGTGGAAATATATATTTATATGTCTATACAAAGTGTTGAACTTAGTAGTTTAAAAGAATTTGAGACCTTCAACCACAAAAAAAAAAAAAAAAAAAAGATATTGTGTTAAATTTATTTTTAGCAAGTTAACTTCAAAAACTACAATTTAGGATCTTAAGTAAATCTTAAATTATTAGTAATATTTATAGTTATAAATTCTATGAAAGGGTAAAATTGACAGGTGCTATAGGCTATATTTTACTTCTAAGTAATGGAATTATTAACCAAAAAAAGATAAAAATATTTAAATATTTTTTTTTATACGAAAAGAATCTTCTTATACTTTAAGATTACACTATAAATTATTCAGATCAAAATGTTAAATTTTTCTACAAGAGAGAGAGAGTGTAACTCGAATTCCTATTATATAAGCGGAGGAAAAGTACATAATTATTTTACTGTAGTAGATGTACATTTAAATATGTGTTGTATAAAGTTAAATTTAAATTATTTTCAAATAAACAATTAATCTAACGTTTTTTTGAGGCGCACTTTTTATGGTTGGTGCAGTTTCTCTCCCCTCCGTAAATTTCAATCCAAGCAATAAAAAGATTCAAAATGCTAATTTGGCAATTTTTTTTCTTCACCACAAAAAATCAATAAAAGTTAAATTGAAAACAGTCTTTCCAGTGACTACAGTCACTTTACACGTGTGTCTCTTTTAAGAATAAAAACACTTTACACGTGTCCTGTTTTTATAAGAATAGGTTTATAAGAATGGAAAAAGGAAAAGGAGGATTAAAGTGGTAAAGTTGATACCCTAAAAAATTAAAATCTTTTGTCACTTTGTAGGAAAATAATAATAAATTTTGTTATAATTTAATTCGATTTGGACACCTAAAAGGTTCCATTGTTCATCTAAATTTGATCTAAAATTTGGGAACCAGATTCTAATATAGAATTGCTTTATGCTTAAACTATTGTGAGATGCAAATTAAACTTATACTCTTAATGTTAAAAGTACGATATTGAATATATGCTCTAACGTAAAAAAAAACTAGAAATATAATATATTTATAAACTTTATTATATTTATGAGTTTAATTTTATTTATTTATTTTTTATATGGGAGAGGGGGAAATTCGCACTCAAACTCTTAACTCCGTTGAGTGGTGTAGTCATCATTAGGTATAACTGCAACCACTTTAGTTTTATTGCATTGATACAGTAGGTAGATTATAATATGATCATGTTCAATATAATTATTAGGATATTATTCAATGTAGTTTAATAGTAAGAGCGTTCATTCAACTTGATAATATTTCACGTATAAATCACCACCACTGTAAATTGTATGTCAATATATATATAATTAATTAGTAAGGTAATTACTATTTATATATTTTATAATAATATAAATTAATTTAAAGTTTCATAAGAGAAATACGATTCAACGTAAAATATCAACGATATAGGTGTGGTAAGTATACTATATTTATTGGGGTTCCCATCATGATTAAGTAATTACTTTAGACTAGAACAAGTATACATTTAGAAAAATTTATCTACTGGTTAAAAGAGCTTATTTAATTTCAAAAGCTTTTTTCAGTTTTTTTTTTTTTTGTCGTTTGGTTATTACCTTAGTAGAGTTTTTGAGCGATTAAATAAGCTGTTTTATGTCTACTGTGAGAAGTTCAAATTTTTTCCAAGTAGAACTTTTTAAACATTTTATAATTTTATAAAAAAACTTTAAAATTATAAATCATAATAACTTAGTTTTTTAACATGTGAAATAAAACTTCAATTCTTTAGATGAACACGATCGAATTGTAATTCTTTTCATGCACCAAAAATAATTAGTTTTGATTATTTGTTTTGATTTTCATATTATTGGAATAATTTGTCATTGTTATTTTAATTATTTTATTTAAAAAATTATATTTTTATACTCTTTTATAATATTTTACAATTATTTTTTAATTATAAAAAAATATTTTTCATATTTTTTTAGTTTTATTTTAAATTCTTTTATATATCTTTTTTAATAATTTAATATTTAAAAGAGTTTTTAAAATTAATACAATAAAATAATTTATAATTTAAAAGAATTTTTTAATTAATAACTAAATAAATAATAAATTTTGCTTAAAAATTCTACTTTTAAAAAATCTATTCATAAAATTTATAAAGTAACAAAATCTTTATTAATTATTAAACAAGTTAAACGTTGTGAAGGGTAAATTTGTACTTTACTTGTGAATGAAGAATATATATATATATATATATATTTTATAACAGCGAATGAAGATTGAATAATGTTGACATGTGTCTTTTGTTGTCAGACATGAGAATCCATAAAACGCAACATGTGTCCAACATTTAAGAATTTATTCAAGTAGATCTCATCCATGAAACACACCAGACTATTTTATTATGTTAATTTATAATTGATTTGTCACCTTATCTGCTTATTAAAAAATATATATATATTTTGTCTTTTATATATGTATGTATATATAACCTATCTTTTGAAATTTGAATATTGTAATTTTATAAACAAAGCGATTGCAGTGTTAGGACTTTAGGTGTACCCACATTTGACTCCAAAATTCTCTGTAAATTAATTAATTTGTGGGTTGGACTTGGACCAGACAAACTGGACATTCAATTAACTGGTTATGTGCAGGTAATGCTCAGATATTGAAATACTAAATGAGTATCTTTAATAGTGAGCTAATTACAAGTTTATATACACAGATTTTGGTTCAAATTTTTCAAAAATTTGAAAGAAACTATAGTTTTCTATTGAATTTCATGGCCTCGCACAATTTAATTTTTAGGTTGTTCCAAATGATTTAATTATTTAGTTTGATCCAATTTCTTAATACATTTTCAGATGTTAATCAAATGTCAGACGTGGTATATTATTGACATGGCTTTATTTTAAAACTTGAATTGAACTGAATAGAATACACTCCGTTTATATGATATAATTATCAAACATGCAAATATTGCTGCCATACTAAAAGCATGACTTGCAAAATAAAGAGTTAGTTATTATTATTATTATTAGGATGAATTGCAATAGAGTATCCTGATATTTGGTTATATTACAACAAAATCATGAGTTTAACTTTAATTACACATTAATATATTTCTTTAGTTGACTTGGTCAAAAATAAAAGTTTGATTAAAACTTTTACCTAAAATGATAAAAATACCCCTAGTTAAAATAAATAATATTAATTATAAAAATTAAAAATTAAAAAAAATTAAATTTTTTAAAATGGATGAATCCATTTAAATTATATTTTTTAATTATTTAATTATTTAATTTTAATAATTAATATTATTTTTTTATTTTTTAACTAGGGGTATTTTTGTCATTTTAGGTAAAAATTTTAGTTATACTTTTATTTTTGACCAAGTTAATTAAAGGAGGGTACTAATATGTAATTAAGGCTAAACTAACGATTTTATTACAATATGACCAAATATCAGGGTATTCTATTGTAATTCACCCTCATTATTATTATTGCATACACGATTTTATTTGTATTTTTATTTATATCAAACTTCTTGTCATTTGTTTTAGGGAGTGTTTGGGTTTTGATATTCAGATAAGGATCAAACCAAAAAAGGGCTTATTTCCCAAGTTATAGTCTAGAAGAGATCAGGCTTGACCACACCTTTGGATCTAATATTAGCCATTTTTGCGATGGAACTCATCTGCGGCGCTCCATCTGCAATGGAGCATATCCAGTTTCTAAATTTTTTTTTTTCTTCTGTTTTTGGTGTTCTTATTAGTGGAGATCCACTATCCATTAAAATTGATGGATGGTGGAGATCCAATCTGGAGATAAGATCTGCATCCCACAAAGAATAAAATTTTCTTTTATATTTCTCTTTTTTTAATGGAATATTATTAAAATGACCCTATAATTTAGTGTATTAGTCAAATTCCCCCATCTAGTTTCATTTATGGCTAAAATTCCCTTATAATTTTATTTTATAGTCAATTTTCCCCTAGCTGTCAGTTTTAATTATCAAAATACCATTGGCCATTAATTTTTCTGTTAGTAATATTATTAAAATCCCCTCTACTTTGTTATATTAGTCAAAATCTCCCCCTAGTTTTATTTATGGTCAAAATTCCTCCCATAGTTTCATTTAATAGTTAATTGCCCTCTACCGTCAATTTTAATTAGCAAAATACCCTTAACCGTTAACTTTTTTTATTAAAAACTTTAGGGCACCAAGGGTGTAAAGGTAAATATCTATTATATATATTAAATTAAAATATTTTTAATTTATAATATCAATGAATTTCTACCCTTCATCATATGATGGATGGTAGAGATCAAATATAAAATATAAAATAATTAAAATTTTAAAAAATAAAAAAATAAAAATATATAGAGATGAGCGATGGAGGTCAATCTTTTTATTTTTATTTATTTCTTAATTTTTTTTAATTTTTGTGTGTGTGTGTGTTTATGATCTCTACCATCCATCTATGGAGATGGACGATGGAGATCCATCTTTTAATTTTTTTAAAAACATTTATGTTTTTTTTTATAAATATTTTGTGTTTAAGTACAGGTTATGCTTGAGATTCTTCCCATAAGAAATTAGTTGTGCTTATGTGTGAACACCATCAACCGAATTTCTCTTTTCTATGTCCATTCTTATGGAAATTTTAAGAGAGTAATTGAATCAATAATATCGCATAAGTAATTTAAGGTGGAACCCCAAAGCCTTAGTGTTTCTCATTCATAAGTTTTACTCTCAATTAGGCTCAATCGAATTGTTTTATTTTTCAGTTAATTATAATTATTGCATCTTTCTCACTGCTCTTTGTCGAATGACACTCGTTACTCCAAGTTAAACTACTACGCGACTCCTTCACTTGGGATTAGTAAGCAATTTTTGGCGCCGTTGCCGGGAGTGGATCAGCAAAGACCGCAGAATTTCTCTACATTTGGTACACTCGTTCCATTTTCTTTACTTTCTTTTAGTTTAGTTGCTTTTGTTTTTCTTTTTATTTTCTATTTTCATCATATGCGCTACAGAGATCAATTTGGTTGATTTACTAGGAAGCCCGCATCTGAATCTAAACACGACTCTGAGTCTGAATCTGTAATTTCTGTGGGAAATATATTTGCTTCTTCTAGTTCATCTACATCAGTTCGAGACATGGAGGATTTTAATGATGATTTTGCATTGAATAGTAAGAACAATCCTCTGCCACCAGTAAGAACTTTACAGACCTATTTGCATCCAACACGTAATACTGCACCTTCATACATCATGTTACCACATAACATGACTAAGTATGATTTCAAACCTAGAATGGTTCAACTTCTTCCTTCATCTCATGGTCTAGAGAATGAAAACCCATACTTGCATGTTCGAGCATTTGAGGACGCAGTTTGTGCATTCTATAATCAAGATGAGGGACTGGATTTTATGAAACTGAAAATTTTCTCATTCTCTCTGAAAGATATGGCAAAAAGTTGGTTGTATTCTTTGGGGGCTAGGTCTATAAGTTCATGGGATGAAATGTGTGAAGCATTCTTTAATGAATATTTTCCTAACCACAAAACAATGGCTTTGAAGAAAAATATTTCAAATTTTGCTCAAACTGAGAATAAGTCACTATATCAAACTTGGAAAAGGTTTAAGAATCTTTTAAGTTTGTACCCACATCATGGTTTTAAATCTTGGCGTTAGGCTAGTTACTTCTATAAAGGACTTCTCCCTAGGGATCGATAGTTCATTGAGTCTCTGTGTAATGAAAACTTTATGAAAAAGGATCATGATGACGCCATAGAGTTCCTAAATGAAATTGCTGAAAAAGCTCATCAGTGGTCTACCCCTAGTCCACTTGATAGCACGGATCGTTCCAAGTCTTTTACACCTTCTGCTAGTAAAGGAATTTATCAATTGAAGGAGGAAGATAGTTGAAAGTTGAAATATGAGCCCTTGGTGGCCAAATTGAATTTGAATAATTCTTATGTGCTTCAATCTGTTTATTATGCTAATTATACTCAACTATGTGATCATTATTATGATATTGGTCATTTTAGTCACAATTGCCTTGCTTTGCAGGTATCATAGGACCCTCAGGTTGTTGCCATTAGAAATTTTTAGAAATTATATTCTCCTTATTCAGAGGTATACAATCCAATAACAAGGTTCCACCCCAACTTTCATTGGAAAAATGAACCTTAGGAACAGGTAAGTGCTCATAACCATAAATTTTCAGCACTCAATTCATTTAATTCTAAGCCATCTTTGGTAGATACTCTTCAGGCATTTATGCAAGATCAACAAAAACAAGGCCAGAGGTATGAAACCATGTTCACTAAATATGATTCTATGATTGGTCAGTTAGTTGAAGAGAATAAGGATATGAAGAATCAAATTTCTAAATTGACTAATTCTCTTGCTGTGAATGAAAAATGGAGGTTTCCTTCTAGTACTAAACCAAATCCTAAAGATGTAAATTCTTGTGAAATATATGAGCATGTTGATTCTTTTACTCTTAGGAATGGTAAAGTTATTAATAATACTCCTCCGGTTAGGATGTAGAGAAATCTAAGAGTAAAGATAAAATAGATGAGTCTAAACGGAATGATATTACTGAGAGTTGTTCATTGCCGGCACCTTTTCCAAAAGCTTTACAGCCTTCAAAGAAATTGAATAATCATTATGATATCTTAGATCTTTTTAGGTAGGTAAAAATCAATATTCCTATGTTAGATGCTATTAACCAGGTTCCAACATATGCTAAATTTTTTAAAGATATGTGCACTGCTAAAAGAAAGCATAATGTGAAAAAAACTACATTTTTAGCTGCTCATGTAAGCTCTATGCTTCAAAATAAAATTCCTCCAAAATATAAAGATCCTGGAAGTCCTACTTTATCCTGTGTGATTGGAGACCACTTGTATAACATCCCTAATTTCAAATAAATATGAAAAGTATGGTCGAATTAATTTTAAATATGTAAATATTATACTTATGATTTGAGGGGTGGAAAATATAATTAAATGTATTCGCGCTGAGCAGCTCGCTGTGAAAAATGTTGATTTCGGGCAGTGAGCAACGCGACCAACATCGCGACCAGATACCGCGATGGTGGATCGCGATGAAAACAGTGAAATCACTCCAGTGAGCAACACGACCAAGTGGTGTGACCACAGGTCGCGAGGAGCGGTCGCGATGATCGAAATTTTATAAAAAAATAAAAGGTTGGTGGAAGCTTCATGAGGAAGAAAACCAGAAAAAAAGAGAGAGAACGGGAGAAGAAAAAGAAAAAGAAAAAGAAAAAGAAGAAAAGAGAGAGAGAGAGAGAGAGAGAGAGGAAGAGAGAGAAAGAAGAAGAAGAAGAGAAGGAGAAGAAGAGAAGAAGAAGAAGAGAAAAGAAAGAAGAAGAAAGGAAGAAGAAAGGAGAAAGAGAAGAATAAGAGGAGGAAGAAAGAGAAAGGGGAAAAGAGAAGGAAAAAGAAAAAATTCAGAAGAGAAAGTCGTAAAAAGGGTATCCAGGTTGGTGTACACACGTTTCTGAAATCTTTATATCATTTATTGACTCAAAGAATTTAGAATCACATTTACGAATTTCGTATAATCATATTTCGTATATTGATTGAAATAACTGTGAAATATTTTCTGTTATTCTTAAGTTTTGATTGAACTTCTTTAAGAATAATCTTTGAAATGATTTTGAAATTTCAGAAAAAAGTAATTTATGTTGAGTTTAATAATTTTAATTTTCGAAATATACTGTTGTAAATTCCATTTATTAATATTTTAAAGTGTTACATATTGAATAATTGAATAATTTGCAATATTTGTAAACCCTGAATTATGGCCCTGATATATGTATAGGGGAAAAATGAATATAGGAGATTGACATGTCAATTGAGTACATTTAGCAGTACTGCACCGATATTCCTGATGATTATGATGATTATATACG
Source organism: Xanthoceras sorbifolium (assembly GCA_003430845.1). Lineage (NCBI taxonomy): Eukaryota > Viridiplantae > Streptophyta > Magnoliopsida > Sapindales > Sapindaceae > Xanthoceras > Xanthoceras sorbifolium. The sequence goes on from CM010618.1 coordinate 13,872,863, forward strand.
GATACCATTTCATTTTGAAATGGGAAACCGACTGTGAATTTACGGATACCATTTTATTTTGAAATGAGAAACCGACTGTGAAAAATACGGTACCATTTCATTATGAAATGGGAAACCGACTGTGAATATACGGATACCATTTCAATTGAAATGGGAAACCGACTGTAAACCCGTAATCCAGTCTTGTAAACCCTGTAATGTGTATCAGAGGCCCAATTAAGAACTGAAAACTATGAATTTGAATATCGAAATAAGGAAATATTGTTGAGATTTAAATCCAGAAACTTTTGAAATAATTTACTTTATGTAGTTCAGAATTTGAAATATAATATTAGTTCTATATGTATTTCTGAATTTCTAAATTTTAGATTTATTATTTTATATTACATTGAAATTGTATTTTAGTGTACACCCACTAGGCATTATTGTTTAGTGCGTTGATTTCATCACGCGTAGGTAACAGGGATACCGGGGGAGAAAAGATTAGAGATGAGGTAGCTGCAGATTGAGGACCAGAGTCACCAATCTTTGGGTAGTTAATACTTTTGTATATTATATTCAGTTAAGCATGCATATACAGAAGTTTGTAAATGTGATATATTTATGTTCTGTAATTAATTATTTTATGGTTTATGTTTTTGTTTTCAAAGGATTGTAAATATTAATTATGAATTGTTTATTTGAAAATGTTTGGAAAGTCTCACTATACGGTAGAGTGCGCATTTGATTGAGAAAGAAAATTTGAAGTGTTGAAAATATATTGTTTGAGTTTTTGATATAAATAGGATTTTTTGGAAAATCAGAAAAACAGAGCAAACTTTGATGAAATTTTTAAAATGGATTTGAATGGGCTCACTAAGATATAATTTATTTGATTTTCAATGGTTTTAAAATTATTAAAGTGAGTTTAGAAAAGTTTTGAAAATCCGGTAGCGCTCCCTGGGTCGATTCAATCGGGTCGGGTCAGGGGGTGTTACAACTTGGTTGATCGTGCCTTGCTTGATTTGGGTGCCAGTGTGAATTTAATTCCTTATTCAGTGTACTTGCAACTAGGTCTTAGTGAAATTAAGCCCCCAAAGATTAAATTACAACTGGCTGATCGTTCCATAAAAATTTCAAAGAGAATAATTGAGGATGTGTTGGTTCAAGTGGACAAATTTTATTACCCTGTTGATTTCTTTATTTTGGACACTGAACCTGTTTCTAATGCTGAAAATCAAATTCCTGTAATTTTTGGTCGTTCTTTCTTAGCTACATATGATGCTAACATTAGCTGCAGAAGTGGAGTAATGGGACTCAGTTTTGGGAATATGACTATGAAAGTGAACATTTTTAATGTGCTCAAGCAGCCACAAGGAGATGATGAATATGAATTTGTTGATTTTATTAGAACTCTAATACATGATCAATTTGCTAAAAGCAGTGTTGTTGATTCTTTAGAAATTTTTTTTTTATGAATTCATATGATTATACTTCACCTGAAATTGTTGAAGTTGTTGGAATTTATGAAATTAGTGCATTTTTCGATACTTTTCAGGTGCAAGACGTTAAAGGATGGTCCCCCAAGTTTGAGAAAATTCGACCATGTGTTGAGAATAAGCCGTTAAGCATAGAGGTGCCAATTTTGGAGTTGAAACCTCTGCCATCAAGTCTGAAACATGCATTTTTGGGTCCAATGACACCTTTCATGTGGTAATATCTTCTCAACTTACTTCTGAGCAAGAAAATAAATTAATTATTGTTTTGCATATTCATAAATCTGCCATTGGTTGGTCTCTTGTTGATATTAAAGGAATTAATCTTCTTGTTTGTACTTATAAAATTATTTTAGAGGATGATGCTAAACCTTTTAGGGAGGCACATCGTAGACTTAACTCTAACATGAGAGAAGTTATATAATCTGAAGTTTTGAAATTGTGGAATGCTGGAATAATTTATCCTATATCTGATAGTAAGTAGGTGAGCCCTACACAGGTTGTGCCTAAGAAATCTGGAGTAACTGTAGTAAAAAATGATAAAAATGAGTTAGTTTCCACTAGAGTCGTTTCTAGTTGGCGCATGTGTATTGATTACATGAAGTTAAATTCTGCGAATAGGAAGGATCATTTTTCCTTGCCCTTTATTGATCAGATTTTAGAAAGGGTTGCTAGCCATGAGTTTTATTATTTTCTAGATGGGTATTCAAGTTATTATCAAATTGAAATTGCCATGGAAGATCAAGAAAAAATCACTTTTATAAATTGGTACTTTTTCTTTTCGTAGGAAGCCATTTGGTTTATGTAATGCTCCTGCCACTTTTCAAAGATACATGACTAGTATTTTCAATGATATGGTGGAGCAGTTTCTTGAAGTGTTTATGGATGTTACAGAACCTGATGAAGCTATGTAAGCATTTGGATTTTACTGAAACTGACCTTGAAATGGATAAGCAAATGCTTGATTTGGACCATTTTGATTGACATGAGCCTGATAACCTCTTTGTTGCTATGAGAAATTATTAAATTGTTGCTGTTGATTGTTGTTTACCCCCTGAAAATTTCTATCAAACCTATGATAGTATACTGTGACAGTGTGGCCAGTTTTGCCATAAAATTGGCAAAAGAACCTGCCATTTCTGTAACATCCCGGGTTTCGAAAAATTAATTTTATATATGTGAAAATAAATTTTGTGATTGGAGGGGGTGTAAATTTAATTAAAAGTATGTTTATTTTTATGGTTTCCAGGTGGACCAGATTGAACAGTCGAAAATGATGCATGAAAATTGAAAACTGAGGCAGTGAGTATCGCGACCACAGCTCGCGATGGGCCGCTCGCGATGAAAAATGGTGATTCTTGGCAGTGAGCATCGCGACCAGTCACCGCGACCACAGATCGCGATGAACTGCTCGCGATGAAAAGATGAAAGTCGGGCAGAGAGCATGGCGACCACCATCACGACCAAGATACCGCGACGTGTGCTCATGATGAAGGCGGTGAAGTTGGTCCAATGAGTACCGCGACCATAGGTCGCGACGACCGAAAAATATAAAAAAAAAGAGAAGCTTGTCGAGGAAGCTACAGAAAAAGAAAGAGAAAAGAGAGACCGAGAGAGAGAGGGAGAAAAAGAAAAGAAAAGAAAAGAAGAAGAAGAAGAGGAAGAAGAGAAGAAGAAGAGAAAGAAAAGAAGAAGAGGAAGAAAAGAAGAAGAAGAGAAGAGAAGGAAAAGGTGAAAGAAAGAAAGGAGAAAGAGAAAGGAAAGAGGAGGGAAAAAGGAAAATTCAGAAGGAAAAAGGAGTAGAAGCGGAAAAACGGTATCCAGGTTGGTGTACACACGATTCCGAACTTATTTTGATAAAAAGTTTTGATTTAGTATGTTAAAAATATAGTTATGAATTTTATACATTCGTATTGATTTGTGAATATATTCGTATTGCATTTTTTATATTGTTGAGTTAATAGTGCATTATTTTATTATTGTGAAAAGTTGAATAAAATCGTGTGCTTCAAAAATCTGATTTCCAGTTATTGTTTGATTTTTTTATTTATGGATTGTGATTTAAAATGGTCTTCGTTGATTTCTGAAACCATAAAACTGATTTGTTATGATATTTTGAACGGCCCTGATATATGTATAGGGATATTTGGATATAGGAGATTGACATGTCAATTGGGTGAATATATGGCAGTACTGCACCGTCTCTGATTATTGATTACGGATACCATTTCCTCGTGAAATGGGAAACCGACTGTTTACCACGGATACCATTTCCTCTCGAAATGGGAAACCGACTGAATACTGGATACCATTTCCTCGTGAAATGGGAAACCGACTGTTTATATAGGGATACCATTTCATATAGAATGGGAAACCTGACTGTAAAACCCGTAATCCAGTCCTGTACACCCTGTTATGTGTATCACGGGCCAGATTTAGAATTTATGGATAGAAAGTGTTATGGAAATAAAGAAATGATATTGAACTGAATTCCAGAAATTTTTGACATATTGTATGTTTATATAGTTCAAAACGTTTGTTATATATTTGAAAATTCTGTTTTTAAGTTTTACTATTTACTTATAATTCTGCATTTCTGATTTATGAAATACTGGTTTAGATATACTGTTTTATATTATATTACCATTTATGTTTAAGTGTACACCCACTAGGCAGTTTTGCTTAGCGCGTTAGTTTTGTTTCTAACGCGTAGGTAATAAAGATACCGAGGACGGAAAAGACTGAAGAGGCACCAGTTGCAGAGAAGAGCTCAGAGTCACCGTATCTTTGGGGTAGTTAATTATATAAGTATTTGTGTATAATGTAATTAAATCTGCATGCATATACAGAGGATTTTGTAATTATGTTTTGTAATTATGTGTTGTAATTAATTATTTCATGTTTTCTGTTTCGCATTTTCAAAAAGGATTGTAGATGTTGAATTGATTTATAACTTGTTTGAAAGTCGCACTAAACGGCAGAGTGCGCATTTGAATGGATTGAGATTTGAAGTGTTTTTTGTGAATTGTTGGTGATTTTTGATTTTATTTGAAAAAAAAAAGGTTTTGGAAAATCCGAAAAACAAACGGAACTCTGCCGAAATTTTTGTAAAAAGTTTATTTTTGATGGGCTCACTTGAAAAGATTTTTAAATTACAAATTATATGGTTTTCAGTTTATAAACAGAAATAAGAAAGTTTTGAAAACCCGGTAGCACTTCCTGGGTAGATCCAGCCGGGTCGGGTCAGGGGGTGTTACAATTTCAACCTCCATTTCTACCTCTTCCTCTGCCACCTTAAGGATTAAAACCTTTGAAACCTCCTCGGTTATTATACATATTGGTGCCAAAATAATTGGTAGAAGCATGAGTTAAATCACTAAAGGCAGAGGTGTTGTGTTGAGCAAGTCTGCTCTCATCAGTCATGGCCAAAATAACCGAATCGGCGGTTCCGGTTCTATTTTCGGTCCAACCAAAACTGAGTCCGTGGAGGTCTCGGTCCCGGTTCCGGTTAAAAACCTGAGGAGGAACCCGGTTCCAGATCCTCCTCCAATTTTATGGAACCGGCGGTTCAACCGTCGACTCCATAACCCGCACCGATGACTAATCTTTTTTGTAAAAAAAAAAATTAACTTTATACTGCCCTGTGCATGGAGTAGTGCGCGGCATGTTGCAGTCTGCTGCAGCTTAAATTTAAAAAAAAATAATTTTTTTTAAAATACAAAAAAAAAAGAAATCTGTTTGAACCGGAATCGCCCGGTTGAACCATTGGTCCCTAACCAGCGGTTCAGATTTTTTTTGAAGGCCAACTGGAATTGGAACCGGGTGTCCCGGTTCCGGAATCGATTTTGAACCTGAACCTTAGGTTCCGGTTCAAAACCACCGATTATGTTCGAACCGGGGCCATGACTAGCTCTCATAACTCATCAGTAAGAAATGCACTTCTTGAAGGCTGATGTAACCTTGTTTTGCTATAATACAACAACTGAGTCATACTCAGGTCCTAGTCCTCCTAGGATACTCGAGATCAAGTCATCATTTGATATAAGTTAGCCTACAGCTCCTAGAGCTTCACTAAAGCCCTTCATCTTCAGAACATAGTTATTAACAGACAAAGCTACTTTCTTCAAGCAATGCATTTATGCTTTAATTTGCAATATTGTTGCCTTTGATTGTTGAGAATACAATTCTCAAGTGTACTCCAGATTTCAAAGGCAGTTGTGCACTGAGTATTCTAACCAAAAACTGATTCACTAAGTGTTGAAACTAACCAAGACATAATAAGCTGATCATTTTTCTTCCAAATAAGAAACTCTTCATTCAAGATCTGCTCATTATCATTAGAGAGATCAGTTGATGTTGAAACATATTTATCAGGATATTTTTTGCAGTTTAGAATGAAATCTTCAAGATCGAAAGCTCTTATCACTGGAAAAATTTGCATTTTCCAATAGCTGTAGTTGCGATGATCAAGCTTCAAAGGTAGCTTGAAATTGAGACTTGATGAGAGAGCTTGAACCTGTGATTTCTTCTGCGAGTTTGAGACATCAGATTCCATTGAACCTGAACCTGAAGTTGATGGTTGATGTGAAGATGTCATGATTGTTAGTCTAATAGCTCTGATACCATGACAGCTTTAGTAAAAACAGTAAAGCTTGAATACAAAAGCTAAAATGAAAAACAAACTAAGTATAGCAAAACTTGAGAGAGAAAATAATAAACTCAAATTTTCATTAAATTGATTTAAGATCATGAGTACAATGAATATATATAGGTCCAAGATAATCTGATCACATTGCAATCAAGTGGATCCATTTTGGCGGGAGATTCTGTTAAGATTTGTAACAGAACTCCAACTAGCAAAACTGGCGGGAGAGTTTGTTACAATCAGTAACAAACTCTACTGATGTGCTATTGTGATGTGAAGAACTCAATACTGACTTGGCATGGTTGTTAAGGGAAGAGGATGTTGCCAAGCTCGAGCATGATCACTTGATCATATGTGTTTGATGAAATTCTCACAGAGAACATATCAAGTGTTTGATATGTTCTGTGAGAGCTGGAGATTGTTGCAGCAGCTTTGCACAGCCACCACTGATGCACTTAGCCCAATACACTAATTTCAATCCTTTACATCAGCTGCTATAGGACTAACATGATGGTTGCGGGAGCATCCAAAGTACGTTCAAGTTTTTCTCCTCAAGTTGCAGAAGCAATGACATTATGAAGAGTCTTCAGCTGGTTGTGGAGGTTGGCCTGTCCCCTGTTTTAGTTGAGCCTGATGCTTTCTTAGTTGTGGAGTTAGTTGCTGCTTGAGATGTGTCGTTATATGAAAATAGGGCTTGTCATCAGTGATATCATTCATTTAATGGATTTCTATAATTTTCCCTCCATTTGTTTTCATCCTAAAAGTGCTAATTGTGTTGCAATGGCTTGTCTAAATTGGCTCTCTCTTTGGAATCTAAGTGTGTGGGTTGAAATTATCTTCCAGTGTAGAGAGCTTTATTTTGGACGATTGTCCTCAAAGGCTTAAACCGTGTAAGCGTTTTTTCACCTTTTATATATATTCAGTTTTTTCCTAAAAAAATAAATAAAATTATATTCTTTCATTTGATATTTTTATTTAATCATTTGTTCATTTTTATTGTTAATGAATTTTTTAACAATTTTATTTTAATTTAGGGTAAAAATCATTTTGGTCCCTAACTTATTTTGAATTATTACTTTTTGACCGATATTTTCTTTTTTAACTCTCAAGGTCCCTAACTTTTAAAAAATCCATCAATTTATTTCTTCTATTAATCAACTGTTAGTCAAATTCAATAGTATTAGAGGTATTTCAGTCTTTAGGCATAAACATAAAAATTAAGGTTAAAAAATAAATTAAAAATTATAAAATAAAAATTAAATTTAAAAAATAGAATAATAATAATTGAAAAAAAATAAAAAATAGAAAAAAATAGTTTTTAAAAATAATTAAAAATTACTTTAATAATTTATTTTATTTTTAAAAATAATAATTAAAATAATAATTTTTAATTTTTAAATAATAATGCCTCATTTCCTAATATTTTTTAAAAATATTTTTTTATTACTTTAATAATTTATTTAAATTTTTAATCTATTATAATTTATTCCATACATAAAATTTATTTTTTATATTTTAATATTAATTTGAAGTATTGTTTTGAATTATTAAATTTTCATAAATTAATTATTATTGTACTGATTTTTTTTTATTTTTTTATTTTTTAGTGTTAATTAATTAATTTAATTATTTTTAATATTTAAGGACTTTTCTTATAAATTTTGTGTATTTTATAATTTTAATTTTTTATTGACTCATGTTAGATTCTTATTTGATGTACAAGTTAAAGTTAATATGTTAAATTTTAAAAAAGAGAGTAAAATCGTATTTTTAACTTGAACATTTAAAGTTAAGGGTAAAATGGTCAACTTGCATATTCTGTCATGTTTGATTGTAAAAAAATTTGGTCAGAAGGATTAAAATGATAGATTTTTGAAAAGTTAGGAACCACGCAAGCTAAAAAATAAAATATCGATCAAAAGTAATATTTCAATAAAAGATAGGGATTAAAATAAATTTCACTATTTAATTAATTATTATTTATTTATAGTTTAAGAATTTTTTTCATAGTTTTAATGTGTAATTTTATAGTTTTTACAAGTTTAAAATAAGAAAACCAATTATATTGTCATATTTTTTCGGAATTTTTTTTAAGGAAGTTATGTTATTTATTATTGAAATGTATAATTATAAGATTAATAACTATCAATAACTAGAGAAAATTATCCACTAATAAATATATATAATGAAACTTGAACCTTTATTATTATGATAAAAAGGAGATGCACTATCCACTTAAGCTACTAAGGTAATAAGAAATTATACTGTCTTTTGTGGAGCAATTTTCCGTGTGTAAAATATTATTTTGTAAAAATATGGGTTTTACTAGAATTATGATACGTGAAAAGCTTTCGTCTTACAGGCAACAAAATTCAAGAAGGATAACGGGGTAGATGGAAGCATCAACTGCCAACCAAACAAACAAATATCACGTCCTGAAAAACTGTTGGAGGAAAGGCCACGAAAACTCAGCCATGCCCTCATCTGTACCTCTTCCACTCTCACCATTACCATCAACCACCCCTTCTTCTCCTCCTCAGCCTCCAAAACTCCTCTCTTCTCCAACCATCTCGCTTTCCCCACCAGCCCCAAAACTCAAAACTCCCACAATACGTTCCCGCTTAAGCAAAGTATGTCAACAAGGCCAACCCCATCTGGCACGCAACTGTTCGACACTATTACCCGCCCTACTACTGCTCTCTGGAACACAATCATCATCGGCTTCATTTGCAACAACATGCCTCATGAAGCCATTTTGTTCTATGCCCGCATGAAGAAAGCCTCTCCTCACACCAAATGTGACAATTATACTTACTAGTCTACTCTCAAAGCCTGCGCTGAGACTCGTAATCTGAGGGTAGGTAAAGCAGTGCATGGCCATTTTATTCGTTGTTTGTCGAATCCTAGTAGGATTGTTTATAACTCTTTCTTGAATATGTATTCTACATGTTTGAGTTCAATAGACGGGGAAATGGGTTTTTCTGGTTTTTCTGATTTTGGTTATGCAAATTATGACATAGTACATAAGGTTTTTGATACAATGCGTAGGAGAAATGTTATTGCGTGGAATAATTTGGTGTCATGGTATGTAAAGACAGAAAGACACACTGAAGCAGTTATGCAATTTAGGAAGATGATCAGAATGGGAACTGACACGCTCAAACGCGTGGGAATAAATCCCAAGTGCAGGATGTGTCGAAGTAATAAATTTCCGTGAGTACGGAGTCGAATCCACAAGGAAGTGGTGGAACTAATTCTAAAAACTAGATATTATAGGTAGTGCGGTAAACGTAAATGAAGGTTGTTGTTTTTTGGGTTTTTTAATTAAAATATAATTAATTACTAATGCAATAAAATAAAGCGAGACGGATTAAATGGAAGATGATGCTAGGTAGTCTCACGGTTCCAATTCCGAATAAGGAAATATATTGACTATTATGAAACACGTTATTAACATGATAAGAATAATTCTACTAAGGCCACACCACATTATATTGCTCCCGCAATGGTATGGTATGTGAATTCGGTCAACCACACCTATTGGTCCTAGAGTGCAATTAATCGAAAACCATAGTTAATCTAATGCCTAGGTTAATTAAGTAATTTCTTATCGAAACTAACCCAGTATTGATTTTAGAGTCAATTAAGCTCGATTGCAATTTCAATGATTTCTCATATAATATTACAATAAATATTAAATCGGTTTTAATCACAGGGCATGCAATATACTTGCGCAATCGCAAAACACCATAATCGAACACAAAGTAATAATATAATACACTCAAAATCAATATAATCTCTTACAGTAAATATCAAATCGGTTCTCATCACGGGGCATGCAATCTACTCTCGCAATCGCAAAACACCATAAATCAAACGCAATAAGATAATGTTCAAATAAGCTCAAGGACAATATCATGAAATAATATACAAAATATATTCATAATCAATAAAATCCAAATTCGGTCATGGTTCCGAAAACCACCTAACAACAAAATTAGCAACTCATATAATCGAAATAACAAGAAGATAGGAAAAGGGATGTGATACAACCCATTCGGAGACGTGTGGAGTCGAAATCGGCTTTGGTCCGGCTGAGACTTCTCTTCCACAAATCTTCGTCTTCTCTTGATGAACAATCGATGTAATTCGTAAAACTAATCTTGTGTTGGTGTTTGATGATGATGGTTGGTGTTTTGGAGAGTGGAGAATGGTGAAAATTGGCCCTAGGCCGCAGCTAAGCGCTGCTGGAACGAACCCAGCTGAACTCTCTGTCTTGGATCCCCTCTTCTCCCTTTCTTTTTTTGATATATCTTTTGATTCACAAATGGGGGCTATTTATAGGAGATGTCAGGTTACTGTTCATGGTTACTGTTCACGCGTATACGGTACTGTTTATAAGCACTGTTCACGCGTATACGCTACTATTCATTGACTGTTGACTGCGGCGCCCTTTGACTGTTCAAGGCGGCATTACTGTTTACGGCGGCATTACTGTTCACAGTACACTATTCACGTGTGCGATACTGTTCACGTGTACGGTACTGTTCATGTGTATGGTACATCTGCAATTTAATCCACTAAAGCTTCCTTGATAAGCTCCTATGCCTCATACCAAGAATACATGTCCCGAATTGCCCAGTTTTTGCCTCGACTTATCGTGTATTCGTATTAATTCACGGGGCTCACCTAATATCTGCACATACTCACAAAATACATCAAACGTACCAAAAATACTCGAAAATACAATCAAAAGAAACGATCCAAGGGTCTTAAATATATAACAATTAATGACCGATCAGGAACTAGACCCACCGCTGTTAGTTTTGTTAATGTTTTCCCAGCTCTTTCGAGTTTGCAAGACCGTAAGAATGCTAATGTTCTCTATGGATTTCTTGTTAAACTGGGAAGTGAATATGTGAATGAAGAATTTGAGAGAAAAGAGTGAATACTCATCTATTTCATGAATACAAAACAATGAATATATATACAAAGAAGGGAAAAACATAATCCCTAAAAAATAGAAAAAACTATTGACTAATTAACCACCTAACTCACCTAACTCACCAACCACTAATTTACCACCTAACTCACCAACCATTGACTACTTATATTTCAACATACACCAACCATTGACTACTCATATTTCAACACTCACCAACCATTGAATACACATATTTCAACACCCCCCCTCAAGCTGGGCAGTATATGTTGATCATACCCAGCTTGGAACACAATCCTTCAAAAGATGCTCTAGGTAGAGCCTTAGTAAACACATCAGCTGTTTGAGAATTGGTAGGTGTGTAACTTATCTTAACAGACCCTGCTTCTATTTTTTCTTTGATAAAATGCCGATCTATCTCCACATGTTTTGTTCTGTCATGGTGAACTGGATTCTTTGCGATGCTAATGGTGGCTTGATTATCGCACAACAGTTCCATTGGCTTAACCATAGGAACTTTGAGTTCATTTAGTAGTCTTTGCAACCAAATTCCCTCACAAATTCCATGAGCCATTGCTCGAAATTCCGCTTCAGCACTGCTACGAGAGACCACCGACTGTTTCTTGCTCCGCCAAGTGACCAAATTACCCCAAACATAAGAACAGTACCCTGATGTAGACCTCCTGTCTACCACTGAACCAGCCCAATCTGCATCTGTGAAGATTCTAACATCTCTATCCCCACTTTTCTTGAAGCATATACCTTGTCCTGGTGTCATCTTCAAATACCTTAGAATTCTCAAAACTGCTCCCATATGTTCTTCATTCGGACTGTTCATGAATTGACTAACAGTGCTCACGGGGAATGCAATATCCGGTCTGGTGTGGGATAAATAGATCAGTTTCCCCACCAACCGTTGATACCTTCCTTTGTCTACAGGTGGACTTTCTTCTATGAGACCCAACTTCGTTGTATAGTCCATGGGTGTATCAGCCGGCTTACATTCTGTCATCCCAGTTTCTTTGAGAAGATCCAGGATATATTTCCTCTGATTTATGCAAATCCCTGCTTTTGATCTTGCAACTTCCATTCCTAAGAAGTATTTCATACTTCCTAGATCCTTGATTTCAAATTCCTTGGCTAGAAAGGATTTTAACTTCTGAATTTCCTCCTCACTGTTACCAGTCATAATTATATCATCCACATACACAATGAGTATAGTAATAACACCTGTGGCATGATGAACAAACAAGGTATGGTCAGCTTGACATTGAGTATAACCAAACCTTTTTACGGCTTTCGTGAACCTTTCAAACCATGCTCTGGGAGACTGTTTTAACCCATAGAGAGACTTTTTCAACTTACAGACTTTGTCTCCATAATCATTTTCCAAACCTGGAGGACCTTTCATATAAACTTCCTCAGCTAACTCTCCATTCAGGAAAGCATTCTTTACATCCATTTGGTGAAGCTTCCAGTTGAGATTAACTGCTAGGGACAGAAGAACTCTGATTGTATTCAGTTTAGCAACAGGAGCAAAAGTCTCCTCGTAGTCGATCCCATAAGTCTGTGTAAATCCTTTAGCCACCAGTCTGGCCTTGTAACGTTCTATACTGCCATCCGCTTTATACTTCACTGTGAAGACCCATTTGCACCCCACAGCCTGCTTACCCTTTGGCAATTCTGTGATATCCCAGGTTTTATTTCTCTGAAGGGCTCCTAACTCCTCCATAACTGCATTTTTCCACTCTGGAATTGACATGGCCTCTTGGATGTTTGCTGGAACAGACACTAGTGAAATATTGTGAGCAAAAGTTTTGTAACTAGATGAAAGACCCTCATAGGATATGTACTTACTCAAAGGGTAAAGGGGTCTCTCTCTACACATTCTTACCGGTCTCCTCAGGGCGATAGGTATTTCAGTATCTGAAGGAACTTCCTCACTTGTCTGGTTAGTATCTGGGCTGGTGCTAGGATCACTCAGGGGTTCAGTGTTTGGATCAGATATGTGGACCAATTCCGGTTGAGACTCCTGGTCTTGTTGAGGTACAATCTTGTCTGGTCCATCTTTAGTTGCAATCGGCTTCCTTGAGTATACAATAGGTTCTGCTTTGAATTTATTTGTCATGTCTGAAGGGTCAGAAGGAGACACATTTGACTCACAATGAGGAATTTCAGGCACATTAGGATGATGGGACTTACTGTTGGGACTAGAAGACTCATAATGAGGAATTTCATGAAAAACGTGACTATGACTATGATCAAAAAACTGAAATTCATTCTCACTCCCCCCCTGAATTTGAGTTTGTGGGAAAAAAGGTTGATCTTTAACAAAGGTAACATCTAGAGAGACCACCGATACCATGAAGAATTTGAGAGAAAAGAGTGAATACTCATCTATTTCATGAATACAAAACAATGAATATATATACAAAGAAGGGAAAAACATAATCCCTAAAAAATAGAAAAAACTATTGACTAATTAACCAACTAACTCACCTAACTCACCAACCACTAATTTACCACCTAACTCACCAACCATTGACTACTTATATTTCAACATACACCAACCATTGACTACTCATATTTCAACACTCACCAACCATTGAATACACATATTTCAACAGTGAATGATTTGTTTGTTGTGAGTTCGGCTATATTCATGTATGCTGAACTTGGTCAAGTTGATTTGGCTAGGATGATTTTCGACTGTTGTTTGGTGAGAAATACTGAGGTTTGGAACACTATGATTGGTGGGTATGTACAGAATAATTTTCCCATTGAAGCTATTAAGCTTTTTCTTCAAGCTATGCAACTGGATGAGGTTGTTCTTGATTATGTTAGTTTTCTGTCGGCCTTAAGTGCAGTTTCGCACTTGCAGCAACTGGACTTGGCTCGACAGCTGCATGCCTATATAATTAAGAATTTAGCAACATTGCCAGTTATTGTAGTCAATGCAGTTATTGTCATGTATTCAAGGTGCAATTGTATCCATACATCATTTAAAGTTTTTGATAAGATGCTGGAAAGAGATATTGTATCTTGGAATACTATGATTTCTGCTTTTGTGCAGAATGGGTTGGATGATGAAGGATTAATGCTAGTATATGAGATGCAGAAGCAACAATTTAAGATTGATTCCGTGACTGTTACTGCTTTGCTTTCGGCAGCATCAAATCTTAAAAACCAGGATTTTGGAAAGCAGACACATGCTTATCTTCTTAGGCATGGTTTTCAATTTGAGGGAATGGAAAGTCATCTTATAGACATATATGCAAAATCTGGTTTGATTAGGATGTCGCAAACAATTTTTGAGAAAAGCCATACTGAAGACAGGGATCAAGTCACTTGGAATGCTATGATTTCTGGGTACACCCAAAATGGACTGGTTGAGGAAGCTTTCACTGCTTTTAGACAGATGCTTGAACTGAATGTAACTCCCAATGTTGTGACTATAGCATCAGTGCTCCCAGCTTGTCATCCCATGGGAAATATAGAGTTGGGCAATCAACTCCATGGATTTTCCATTCGCCACTTATTGGACCAAAATGTCTTTGTGGGTACTGCTCTAGTTGACATGTACTCCAAGTCAGGGGTGATTAATTATGCTGAAAATGTTTTTGTTATGACCCATGAAAAAAATTCTGTTACATATACTGCAATGATATTGGGTTATTGTCAACATGGGATGGGTGAGAGAGCTCTCTTGTTGTTTCATTCAATGCAAATGTTTGGAGTTGAACCTGATGCAATTACCTTTGTGGCAGTATTATCAGCTTGCAGTTATGCTGGTTTGGTTGATGAAGGTCTTCAAATCTTTGACCTGATGGAGAGAGAATATAACATTCAGCCCTCAACTGAGCACTATTGTTGTGTTGCAGATATGTTAGGAAGGGTGGGCAAGGTCTCTGAAGCCTATGAGTTTGTTAAAGAGGTGAAAAGGGTAATGTGTTGGAAATTTGGGGATCACTTCTTGGTGCTTGCAGACTCCATGGACAATCTGAATTAGCAGAAGTTGTTGCCAAGAAGATGCTTGAAATGGATACAAGAAAAATGACAGGATATCAAGTTTTGCTATCAAATATTTATGTAGATGAAGAAAAGGGGAAAATGTTGATAAAGTAAGGAAAGAGATGAGGGAAAGGGGCTTGAGAAAAGAGATTGGTTGTTCTTGGATTGAGATTGGGGGTCATATGAACTGTTTTATGTCTAAGGATGAAGAGCATCCTCACAGCGATTAGATATATGAAATGTTGGAAGGGTTAGCCATGGAAATGAAAGGTGCTGGTTGTAGGGTCTTTAAAAGCTCAAATCCAGAAGTCATCTCTAATTTCAATGAATGAAGCAGAACTATGACAGATCTTGAAAAGGCAGACTATAACAAAGTTTAAGGCTTTAAGCAAACTGAAGATAGCTAGCTTCAGAAAATTGATTGGCGATGGATGGCTACTCGTTTGTCATTGTGCTTATGGTGGGTTCAAAATCTTGGTATCTCTAAATGTGGGTCCATTTGTCCAGACTTGCAATTTGGGATTGTGGCTGAATTACTGGAGCAGGTCAGTATTTTTTATGAAGCAGATTGCCATGGATACTGCCTTAGTGATGGAGATTGTGCCAGAATTGGTTGGATACTATGGTCAAACGGGTTAAAAAGGATCTCAATCCATTTGTTCAGGTCAGTTACGATAAACATTTTCACAAACTTGCATTAGTGTCATAAATTCAGTTTTAAATTTAAAAAAATGTTCTTAAGATCTCACACTATGCCCAACATGAGCAATAGGGCTGTATCTTATATGTTGCATTGTGTTTTATCTTGGTGCTTGAGTTTGTTTATTTGATTGCAAATGTGTCACCTTTTCTAATTGTGGGGATTCTTTTTTCTTTGAAAAAATCTTCCTCTTTGTAGTTGTGGTCATCATCTGTTGTCTTGTGTTTTTTTATCAAGGTCTTTTCATTGCTGAAGTAATAATTCAACCATACCAGAATTAGATTGTGTCGCCTGTCTTGTTGGAAAAACATGTAAAGATATCGTAAAATGTAGCTTTGAAATTCCAACAAACATGTTCAGTGCAATCACCTGTGACTTCATTGAGGTAGTTGTAAGTCAGTAGAAAAAGCTTTCTGCAAGAAGTTTGGGGCTCTTTGTGAGCATCAGTTTTTTCCGAATTTAAACATGTTGAATTGTTCTTTATTCACAACCGTGGTGAAGCAAATAAGAGGCTCAACTTTATTTTAACTTATTTTCTTATCTGTTTAGATTTTTTCTTTTTGTTTTGGATTTCATATGTTAAAGGGGATAAGTTGTCTCTATAGTTTTCTGTTTAGGAGACTGTTTTTTAAGTCCTTTTGGGTGTGCCCTGAGACTGCCCAATCTTTCTTATATCTTATTCAGTTTCCTTGTGGACACTTTTCTTGTATTTCTTTAATATACTTTTTTGGTTTTTGATTAAAAAAATTAGAACTTATCTAAAATATTGGGTCATTTAGGTTTTCTCATTCAAATGTTTTCGGTACTTTCTAAACTGCTTTGATTTCTTTGTGAATAGAAAGTTAAGAATTCTTTTGTTGAAATTTATTTCCGGGACAAAATTGGGTGATTTGGAAATTCAGACCTGCACAGAAGATTGATGAGTCGAATTGGAAATTTGAACTGGATATTGCTGGGAATTAACTTTACAGAAAGAATTAACCAAGCAAAATTAAGAGTACATTCTCTTAATTTGAAAGATTTAATGTTCATAAATAAACAAGAAAATGGTTACTTTAGGTTCTCTGTGGTTTTTTGTTTCTTTTATTTTTCCTTTTCATTTTTCAGTTCTTTAACCACTGTTGCTCTATTTTATGCCCTTAGGTTTGGGCAAATGGGGATTGCATACAGGGTTTCAGAATTAATTCATTTAATAATAATAATAAAAAAATTATTTATTATTTTTTTTCCTGAAAATTTAAGTCATAGTTGTAATTTGAACAGATGTTATGTCTGATTTGCTGGGCTTCATTGGAGTCAACCCACTTCCTTTCTTCCAGTTTGTGCCAGTATGCCTCTACTGAACTATATGAATTGAACCTGGGAAATTGAAGGGGCAACTGTACAGGATCGTTGACAAGGAATTCTACCCTTGTTTTGTCTTTCATCAAACAAAGAAGAAAACTAGTAAGGTGATGCATGATTGATTTAATGCCAGAACCAACAGGTAACTAGTGTTCCTTTCTTTACTCACTGCTTAATAAATTATATGCAGCATGTTTGTATTTGTTTGTGTATAGCTTACACTAGTCCATTGGGCTTAGCCCATTACTTGTACTATACACATACTTAGCCTATATAAGGCTCTTTATTGTACATTGTTCTACACACATCAATATACAGAATTTACATTTTCAACATGGTATCAGAGCAGTGATAATCAGTGAGATAAGAAGGAGGAATGCTTACCCGAGTGGAATGACGAAGTTCAGGACCAACAGGAGACTCAGGAGAGGGTGGTGCCACAGGATCCAAGACAGGTGGGTCAGATGCCGGGGAGAGAACCGGAGATGAGTAGTCTGGAGAGGCAGCCAATGTTGAAGAATCCTCTACAAGTTCAGGATAGAGAGGGAGAACAAGATCAGTAAAAATGGGAGAGTCAGAGGAAGAGGACACAGGAAACTGTTGGAGACTCGTGAAAGGACGATGTTCCCAAAACTCAACATGACGGGAGACACGAAGACGATAAGAAATGGGATCATAGCAGCGAAACCCCTTTTCAGATATACCATAACCAAGGAAACAACAGAGACGAGCACGAGGCTAGAGCTTGGTGTGTAATCATGGCCAATTGAACCGAACCGGCGGTTCTGGTTTTGGAACCGCCGGTTCCGGTTCAATTTTTTAAGCAACCAGAACCGAGACCGAGGAGATCTCGGTTCCTGTTCCGGTTGGAACCAGGGATGAACCTCCGGTTCCGGTTCCTCCCCGGTTCTTTGGAACCGGCGGTTCAACCGCCTGTTCCAAACTGGCGATTCCGAAAAAATTAAAAAAAATTAATTAAAATTAAATAAAATTAAAATTTATAAATTAATTAATAAAAAAATTTAAATATATAAATAAAAGGGTTCATTTGTTCAACTTCAACAAGAAATTTATTACGATAATAATAATATCATAAATGATAAAACTATAAAATTAAAATAAAATAAAATAAATAAATAAGAAATTAGGGCTTGCACTTAATTTTACCTTAATTAAGCTGCTTAAGCCCATGTAGTTATTTTACCTGTTATGTTCCGGAGGTGATCAATCATCGCTTGTTCTTTCGGTAGCCGTTGTATCGTCGTTGGTGTCGAAGAAGTTATTGTCGTCGGACACGAGATCCAATTCTTACTGCCGGTATGAGGCCTTGGTTCAATCGTCAACACAGACCTGAATTTGCATTAAGTCAGGACTGAGCAATGCCCGTCTCTCGTCGAGAATATTGCCACCTGCATTAAATTCCTGTTCGACTGCCACGGTCGAGACAGGGGTTCCAAAAATTTGCTTGGCAATGAGGGCCAAAATTGGAAAATTAGTTTCGTGTTCCCTCCACCAATGTAGGATGTTAAAGTCTTCGCTGTCCAAAAACTCAAAAGATGCGTTTACGTAAAGATCAACCTCTGAAACATAGGTTAATGAAGACGAAGAACTCCTCTGTGCCCTTGATTTTTTGGACAACACACTTGACCCTAACTTCCTTAATGAGGGAAAGCGAGAACGAGAATGACTACTTCTGCTTGCAGTCGGTTGCTGAACATTAATGTTCAGCGAGGGACCGTATATAGAACGATATTCGTCATACATTGAATAAAATAATTGTCTAACATTATTATATAAAGCACTAATATCTACGTTGTGTAGCCCTAGAGATTGATAATAAAGTGTTAAATATTTATATAAACTATTAAATTTACACCTAGGGTAAAAAACTGAAGCAATAGTATAAATCGAAGGAATGTCCCTATAATAATTTAACCATCTATCTCTCATTGCAGCAATACATGCATATAGTTCCAATACTTGTGCACATTCATTAAGTGCATCTACAATATTAATGGCTTTACATAAAAATAAATGTGAAGTTGGATAATATATACCGGATAAAGCAGTAGTTGCATCATGAAAAACTTTTAAAAGCATGCAAATTTTAGTACAAACATCCCAATGATGAGCATACAAATTAACGCTACTAACATTATGCTGCATAAATCTAACTAATAATTCTCTATAGTCATAGCTTTCACAAAGCAATTTTTATGTGGAGTTCCAACGAGTTGGAACATCACGGGAAAACCTAATTGGATGTTTCCCGTTAGATTTACAATACCTAGCCCATTGTTTCATAGTGCTAAGATGTTTCTACAAAAAGTATAGGGCATCCCTAATTGGTGTAATATATTCTTGAAGTGTTTGCAAACCATGTTGTACACATATATTTAAAATATGGCAAACACATCTTTGATGAAAAAATCTGCCGCCAGATTAGGGTTGACACAATTGAATTAATTGTGGAACAGCGACAGTATTGTTTGCAGCGTTATCAAAACCAATTGCAAAAATTTTACTTTCAATACAATATTCTTCAAAAATAATTTTCATTAATTTGTAAATATTATCGGCAGTATGGGTGTCGTCAAAAACTTAAAATGCAAGAATTCGTTTTTGCAACTCCTATGAATGATCAACATAATGGCAAGTAAGTCCTAAGTATGAATATTTTTGCCAATGATCACTCCAGATATCGGCACAAACAGACACACAACCCATATAATTTTGAAAATATCTAACTAATGCTTTTTTTTTTTTATAAATGTCACACATGGTACGTTTTAATGTGGTCCTAGGTACTCTACATGCAGCGGGATTTAAAGTATTATGACAATATTTTAAAAGACCAGTATTTTTGCCAAAACTAAAAGGAAGATGTTTAGTCGCTACCATTCTTGCTAGTTGTTCCCTATTATTTACATCACTATATTTAAATAAAGGATGATTAGGAGATGCGTACCTGCAAATTTGGTATTGTACTCGGCTACGCTCATGCTCAACTTCGACTAGATGCTTGGTGTTGATGTGCTTCCAGTACGTCTCGTACCCTCCGGATTTGTTCCACTTAAAATCTTTGTTGCAATAGTTGCAAGTTACCACAACTTCCCCCGATTCCTTCTCCACCCTCCTCATATGAACTTTAAAAATTTCAGATTTGTACTTTGTCAAATCTGGCTGTGGACCTTGTACGGTTTCACTGAGGGGGAGAGGGAGGGAGAGGGGGAGGGTTTTCACAAGAGGGACTAGGGGCCCCAGACCCAGAGAGATGGGGATGAGAATATTGAGGAGTAAAATTAGAAGGAGTATCATTACCAAATATTACCTCCTCAAATTGTCTCTGTTGTAGGTAATCATCAAAATTTGCATCGTTGAAATTTAATTCTGGGCCAGCGGCATGGCGACTTTGCACTTCTCCAGCATTTAAATCTGGTAACTGTTCAATGTCTCTGTCTGAAACGGACCTTCTGGGAAAGGATCGTTGGCCTCCGGAAATAGACGGTCTTAATTGTGATGCCATTATAAATTTATAATGGTAAAAAATACAATTTAAATAAATAACGAAAAAAATTGCAGTATTGAAAAACAAGAACAACATTGAGAAAATAACTAAATGAGACTTTGAGAGAATTAGAGAAAAATTAAGAGAATGAGAGAATGAGAGAATGAGATTGAGAGAAAATGGTGTGAATTGAATTGAAGAGGAATGAGGTTTATATAGTTTTTTGGATTGGGGAGAAAAATAATATTTTTTAAAATTTAGGGGGCCAATATGTAATTTTTAAAGGGATTAAATGGTAATTTTCCACCCAAGGAGCCGTTGAACGGCTCCTGGGTGGCAGACTGTCAAACTGCTGCCACATGGCAGGCAGCAGCTTGACAAGTATATAGCCGTTGACCTTTTGGCCAACGGCCACATTTTAAATTTTATTTATTTATTTATTTTAAAATTTAAATTTTCAGAAATTAAAAAAAAAAAATTGAAAAACTACCCAGGAACAGGAACCGCTTGAACCGGGTGGTTTCGGTTCCTTTCTTCAAGCTAACCGGAACCGGGACCTTGGGTCCGGATTCCAGTTTTCGGTTTCGGAACCGGTTTTTAATTGGAACCGACTGTTCCGGTTAAAAACCGCCGGTTCGGTTCGAACCGCCCGATTCGAATTGAACCGGAGCCATGACTATTGGTCAGTGTTGTAAAATTCGGATTGTGCGGTCGCCTAGGCGCCGCCTCGGCGCTAGGCGGCAGCAGACCGCACCGAACAACCTCTAGTCGGCCATGCTAGGCTGCGGGGCGCACAGGACCGTCTAGTCGGCCGCCTAGGCGGTCTTGGCGGCCGCGTAGCCGCCTAGACTGCGACAGCCTAGGCGGCGCATTTCGTCTCCCCGGCCGCACAGCTGCGGAGACGAGTTATTTTTTTTAGTTTTTGACAAACAGCCTAGGCGGCGCATTTCGTCTCCCCGGCCGCACAGCTGCGGAGACGAGTTATTTTTTTTAGTTTTTGACAAGCCCAACTTACAAAAAAGGTAAATCCAAAAAATTTTGTAAGAATTACAATAAACCCAGAAAGGAAGAAGGAAGGTAATCACCGGAAGCATCGAAGAGAGACGAAGGGAAAATGGAAGGAAAAACAGAGAAGGAAGCGGAGAGAGGGAGCTGGAAGCAGAGTGAATCGGCGACTCTGTGGAGGAGCAAACAGGAGAGGAAAGAGAAGGCGAAGAAGAGGACTTATGTCTAGCAGGAAAGAAAAGTTGGTGTTAGCTTTAGAATCATCCACCCTTTCTTCTTCACACACGTCACTTGATTTATTGCTTTCCTCCACTTACACCATTTTTTTTAATAAAGAACACTCCATCTATTTTGTTTTTATGTGTTAAAATGATGATTTGTGGGCCTACATGTTGGATATGATTTCAATTTCAATTAATTAATAAATTATGTTATTGTCTTGGCTTCTTGCTAAATGCTACCTTACTTTTTTGATTTATACCAGACCTATTATGCTAATCATACAAAAAAAAAAAAAAAAATTCAGATGGTCAATCAGTCAACATTGACCGTTGACTTTCCAAGTAACCGCCTAAATGCCGAGTAACCGGCGCCTAGAGCGTTTAGGCGCTAGGCCGCCGAACGCCTAGCGCCTAGCGCATTTTAGAACCATGCTATTGGTCCATTCATGAGGAGGAAGAGAGACAAAACAAGCACAACCAAAAACCCGAAGAGAGGAGTAGTTAGGAGATTGACCATAGAGAAGTTCAAATGGTGATTTGTTGTATGTAGTTAGTGAAGGAATACGATTAATGGTGTACACAGCAGTGAGTGCAGCCTCACCCCAAAAGCGCTTAAGAAGAGAGGCAGAAATAAGAAGGGTACGAACAACATCAAGAATGTGACGATGTTTGCATTCTGCACGATTATTTTTTTGAGAGGTGTAAGGACAATATCGCTGGATAAGGGTCCCATGACTGTCTAAAAAGGATATGAAAGATTTATCATTCTATTCTTGAGTATTATCTGATCGAAAGACTTCAGTGCGATTGCACTGTGTTTGAATCATTTTATAAAATGTTTGGTAAATAGACACAAGTTCAAACTTATGATGAAGCAGATAAATCCAAGTATATCGAGAAAAATCATCCACAAATATAACAAAATATCTATATCTCCCCTCAGTAGGAATAGGTGCAAGACCCCAAATATTAGAATGTATAAGATCAAAATGTGCGGAAGAAAATGATGCACTATTATTAAAGGGCAATTTTGTTTGTTTACCAAAATGACAAGAAGTACAATCAAATTTTTGAAACTGAATTGAACCTAAATGACCTTGAGAGGCTAACAACTGGAGACGAGATAAGGATGGATGACCAAGGCGAGCATGCCATAAATTAGGGTAGAAATGATAATTTTACCAATCTGAGGGGTAGAAATGATAATTTTACCACGTCAGCCCTAGACTGACATCTGAGGCTGAGAATCGTGCCCTTGCTGACACCATCTGTGAGCTTATCTGGCTTCGCTGGCTCTTGGCTGCCATGGATGCTCCATAGCCCACTGCCACTCCTCTTTATTGTGACAATCGTAGTGCTATATATATTGCTCATAATGATGTCTTCCATGAACGTACCAACCACATTGAGATCGAATGCCACATCACTCGCCACCATCTCAAGAAAGGCATTCTCCAGTTTTCCCCATCTCTTCTACTAACCAGCTCGCTGACACTTTCACCAAGTCTCACCCCTCTGGTCGTTTTCGAGATCTTATATCCAAACTCCAGTTGGCTTCCTCCTTGCCACCTCGAGTTTGAGTGGGGATGTTAGTGTGTAGCTTAGACTAGTCCATTGGGATTAGCCTAGTACTTGTACTACACACATACCTAGCCTATATAAGGTTATCTATTGTACATTGTTCTACACACATCAATATACAGAATTTACATTCTCAACAGTATTTAATATATGATAATTTCATCATGATGAAATCGTTTAATGCTCTTCGTTTCCTTAAAAAAGCAAAAAGAAGGTGATGAAGACCGCATTAGGAGAAGCGAGAGACTGAGACGTGAACAATAGTACGTGAACAGTACGTGAATAGTGATGTAAACAGTTCGTTTCCCAATCAGTTTCCTATTTTATTTCCTATTTGTTTAGGCTTTTGACTTTATCTTAATTTCCTATTCTAGTTTAGTTTAATTACTATTTGTTTTAGGAGTTTTATTCCTTTTAGTATTTTATTTTTCTATTCCTTTTATTAGGAGGATTCTATCTCCTATATAGCTTATTATCATTAGGGTTGTAAGTTATCAGTTTTATCAAATTACTATTTAGTTTTATCTTTGTCTTTTGGCTAAACAACTATAGATATTATTTCGGCTTTTCTTGAGCATTATACTTAGGATTGGCTTGGGCTAGGGTAAAGGTTAAATAACATGCGTTCTAGAGAATTGGGAATCCCTAAATAAGGTAACCTAATTCAAAATCTTTCGGTGTGTGCGTTACTTGCTTCGCAAGTTAGGGCTTGTTGTTGGATCTAGACCTAGGTCCTCAACAATTTGATGCTTTCATTGAGAGAATTATTAAGATGTGAACCAGCGAGAATGATCAACTATCAACATCCAATCAACCCAACAGAGTCCGCTTTGAAACCATAGAGACCAACATAAAGGACTTGCGAACGGAAGTGACCAGACTATCTACAAACGTGGGACTTATGTTAGCCAGGTTAGAGATAATCCATCTGGTAAGAGGAGTTAATCCAGGGGTTGAAGAAGAAGTTATACAAGGGGAAAGACGAACTCATGGGGAAAAGCCACCACAGGCTAATCCATTATATGAGTCGGACGATAGAGGCGATCAAAGAGATAGACCTCCGGCTTATTATAGACATGGAGGATGAGTGGAACAAGGAGACCGGGTAGCCGAAAGGTGGATCGAACCAAATCAAAAGAGGCAGAGGCCTGGGGTCGATAGGGGACCCGAAAGGGATGAGTCGAGTAGTGAAGACGAAATTCGAAGGGACAACCGGAGGAACTACAGAGGAAACCCAAACCAGGAGAGACCTAGAAATCGACAGTTTGAAGATAATGATTATGAGGTCGGCCAGCGAGGGAACTAAGGGCCAAGGAAACCAAAGATCGATTTTCCTTGTCTAATCAAATCACAAATCTCTCTAATCTTGGAAATTCTGTTTCTAGTGTTAGGGTTTTGTTGAAAGTAGTGTTAGTATTGTTAGCTGTTTAGTAGTTAGCTATAATAAAGGGATTTGAGTAAGTTTGTTACTCAATCCTTTAGGATTGTTTGTTTTTACTTTTATTGTTTTACTGTGCAGTGTATTAAGGAAGGAAAATCTCTTTTTTTAGTATTTATATTCTTCAATCTCTCAACTTGAGAGGTTAGATGAAAATAATAAAGAATTCTTTATGGTATCAGAGCATAATCAAAAATCTCATTCAAGATAACTAAGGAAGTTGATACTCCTAGTTCATCCTTTACAACACCTTCTTCCTCTTCTTCAACCTCCGAAATCACTAACAATGATAATGGTGGTTCTGAGTCTTCCCATACTCATCATATGCCCATTATTGGCCATGACAAGTCTTTTGTACCCGACTCCAATTTTTTCAACAAAGAATAGATTGAAGCAATGCTGAAATTTTGTAATCATCAAAATCCATAAAGCCTCAATACCGAGAGTTCTAGTACCGGTCTAGCTCAAAAGGGTATGTTTTCAATGCCTTGAGTGTGAAAACAGAGCAAAATAGACCTTGGATTGTAGATTCTGGTGCCTCAGACCATATGACTGGAGATGCTAAGAATTTCTGGAGTTTTACTCCCTCTCATGGTAATATGTCTGTTAAGATTGCTGATGGGTCATTATCAAAAGTGGCAGGCACAGGTTCAGTTGTTATCTCTAAAAATCTGACAATTATTTCAGCTTTTCTTAGAATTCGAATTTGGGAATCGCTTGAGCTAGGGTTTGTTCTCTAACAAAGGGTTAATTCTAGAGATTTGATTCGTCTTCTTGACAAATCAAATCACAAATCTCTCTAATCTTGGGAACTCTGTTTCTAGGGTTAGGGTTTTGTTGAAAGTAGTGTTATTATTGTTAGCTGTTTAGTAGTAAGCTATAATAAAGGGATTTGAGTAGGTTTGTTACTCAATCCTTTAGGATTGTTTGTTTTTATTTTTACTGTTTTACTGTGCAGTGTATTAAGGAAGGAAAATCTCTTCCTTTAGTATTTATATTCTTCAATCTCTCAACTTGAGAGGTTAGATGAAAATAATAAAGAATTCTTTAGGTATCAGAGCATAATCAAAAATCTCATTCAAGATGACTAAGGAAGTTGATACTCTTAGTTCATCCTTTACAACACCTTCTTCTTCTTCTTCAACCTCTGAAATCACTAACAATGATAATGGTGGTTCTGAGTCTTCCCATACTCATCATATGCCCATTATTGGCCATGACAAGTCTTTTGTACCCGACTCCAATTTTTTCAACAAAGAACAGATTGAAGCAATGCTGAAATTTTGTAATCATCAAAATCCACAAAGCCTCAATACCGAGAGTTCTAGTATTGGTCTAGCTCAAAAGGGTATGTTTTCAATGCCTTGAGTGTGAAAACAGAGCAAAATAGACCTTGGATTGTAGATTCTGGTGCCTCAGACCATATGACTGGAGATGCTAAGAATTTTCGGAGTTTTACTCCCTCTCATGGTAATATGTCTATTAAAATTACTGATGGGTCATTATTAAAAGTGGCAGGCACAGGTTCAGTTGTTATCTCTAAAAATCTGACATTACATTCAGTACTATTAGTACCTAGTTTGGATTGTAATTTGTTATCAATAAGTAAACTCACAAAAGAATTGAATTGTGTTACTAAATTCTTTCCTAAACACTGTGAATTTCAGGACTTGATTTCGGGAAGGACAATTGGTAGTGCTGAGATGATTGCTGGACTCTACCTCATAACACCTGATAGTGGTTTTGGCCAACACATTCGTCCACCTGAGTTTGTTTCCTTCAAAAGTCAGTTTCAGTTATCTTCTAAGTCAAATAACAATAATGCTATTATGTTATGGCATTATCGCTTAGGTCATTCTAATTTTGTGTACCTCGAGAAATTGTTTCCTCAATTGTTTCGAAATAAAAATCCTCGTTTATTTTCATGTGAAATATATCAATTTTCCAAACATACTTGTCAATCTTATCCTAAAAAATCATACCAGCACTCATTTCCTTTCTTGATGATACATAGTGATGTTTGGGGTCCCTCTAGAGTAGCTAATGTTACAGGCGCTAAATGGTTTATATCCTTCATTGATGATCACACTAGACTTACTTGGGTATTTCTTATGAAAGAAAAATCTGAAGTAAGTCAGGTTTTCAAAAATTTTAATAAAATAATTCATACTCAATTTCAAACCAAAATTAAAATTTTGAGAACTGATAATGGAAAGGAGTATTATAATTCTTTATTAAAAAATTATTTAATCAATGAAGGGATAATTCATCAGAGCTCCTATGTTGAAACTCCTTAACAAAATGGAGTCTCTGAAAGGAAAAATAGGCATCTTCTAGGGGTGGCTTGGTCAATCATGTTTTCTTCTAATGTTCCCAAGCATTTTTGGGGTGAAGCAGTACTTATTGCTACATATTTTATTAATAAATTACCATCAAGAGTCCTCAAATTTCAAACTCCTTCACAAGTTTTTCTTTCAAAATTCCCTCATAATCATCTTATGTCTCATCTGCCTACTAGGATATTCAGTTGTAGTGTCTTTCTTCATACTAGTTCGGTTAATAAAGTAAGTTGGACCCACGATATATTAAGTGCATATTTGTTGGGTATGCTCATACTAAAAAAGGTTATAAGTGCTATTCTCCCGAGTTTAGGGAATTTTATATCTCCATGGATGTAACCTTTTTTGAACATCAGCCCTTTTATTCCGAACCGCAAATTCAGGGGGGGAGTTTAAGTGATGAATTTCGGGTTTTTGAAACTCTCTCAACTGTGTTTTTATTCTATGCCTATTCAAATTCAAAATCAGCCTGACCTTGGCATAAAATCTGCTGATTTGAATATTCAAATTCAATCTTCTGATTTCAATTCAAAACAAGTTCAATCTACTAATTTTGAAATTCAAAATCAGTGTCAGTTTCCTACTCAAAGTCAGTCTCCTACTCTTTCAAAGTCTGCAGATTCAAAGATTGAAAATCTGCATTTCACTCCTACAACATCTCCTACCATCTCTCCACCTATCTCTACACCTAACTCCACCAAACCTCATCATCAACCCACCAACTCTAAACAGTCTTCCATACATATTCAAACACTGTCTCAACTCAGTAACAATAAAATTCCTAGTCATCAAAATTAGTTCAGACAACCAGCTAGAAAAGAATTAATTGTTTACACTACAAAACAAAAAAGATGTAGAGGTAGAGAATCTTACTGAATCACAACACCACCATGACTCTCAACTGGAACAGCAAGTTCAAGAAATTAATTCAAAAGTTGAAGGTTCAGATGACAGTGGCACAGTCCCTTTTCCAAAAGAGAATATTGTTGATGACCTTGATTGGCCAATTGCTTTGAGGAAGGGTGTAAGAGAATGTAGGGATAGACCCCTTTATCCTATGTATAAGTACATCTCCTACAATTTTCTATCTCCAAAATATCATGCTTTTACTGTTAACATATCAGAAGAAGTTGCAGTACCTAAAAGCATATATGAGGCACTTAACATACTAGAATGGCAAACAACTGTGTATGAGGAAGTTGTTGCCCTAGAAAAAAAATGGAATATGGGAGATGTCCAAACTGCCAGAAGGTAAAAATCCAGTTGGCTGCAAGTGGATTTTTACTATCAAACGTAAAGCCGATGGTAGCATTAAACGTTTTAAGGCGAGATTGGTTGCAAAGGGCTTTACTCAGTCCTATGGCATTAACTATGAAGAAATGTTTGCACCGGTAGCAAAACTCAACACAATTCGGGTGTTACTTTCATTGGCAGCAAACTTGGACTGGCCTTTATACCAATTAGACATGAAAATTGCATTTTTGAATAGAGATTTAGAGGATGAGGTTTACATGGAGGTACCACCGGGTTTAGAAACATAATCGAAGACTGAAAATGTGTGCAGGCTCAAAAAATCTCTCTATGGCCTCAAGCAGTCCCCATGAGCTTGGTTTGAAAGGTTCACAAGGGCTGTAAAACAATTTGGTTACTTTCAATGTCAATCCGACCATACCATGTTTGTGAAGCACACTTCAGAAGGTCTCATTGTTTATGTTGACGATATAATTCTTATAAGGAATTATGATGAAAAAATTTAGAGGTTAAAAGGGTTTCTTGCTAAGGAGTTCGAAACTAAGGACTTGGGAAGTCTTAAATATTTCCTTGGCATAGAAATAGCTCGTTCTAAAGAAGGCACTGTGGTTTCTCAACACAAGTATGTGTTAGACTTGCTAAGAGAAACTGGGATGCTTGAGTGTAAACTTGCAGAGACGCCAATGGATTATACTATGAAGTTGGGTATTATTGAAGGAAGTGTTTCGGTGGATAAGTGTAGGTATCAACGTCTTGTGGGAAAACTGATCTATCTTTCCCATACAAGATCGGACATTGGGTTCTCGGTTAGCTTAGTTAGTCGATTCATGAATAACCCATAAAAAGAACATATGGATGTTGTGTTCAGAATTTTAAATTATTTGAAAATGACACTAGGAAATGACCTATTTTTCAAGAAGAATGTGAATAGAAATATCAATATTTTTACAGATGCGGATTGGGCAGAGTCTCTCATAAACCGTAGGTCCACTTTAGGCTGCACATTTGTATGGGGTAACTTGGTTACTTGACGAAGTAAGAAGCAATCGATGGTGTCTTGGAGTAGTGTTGAGGCAGACTTTAGGGCTATGGCATATGAGATTTGTGAAGGAATATGGTTAAGAAGGTTGTTAACAGAACTCAGGACACCTATGGATAAAGCTATGAAGTTGTTGTGTGATAATCAAGCTTCTATCAGTGTTGCTAAAAATCCTGTTCAACATGACATGACAAAACATGTGGAAATTAATAGGCACTTTATCAAGGAGAAACTAGAAGAATGGAGTGTGCAACTTATATACACTCCTGCAGCTATTCAAAGTGTTGACATACTTACAAAAGTTATTTCTAGGAATATTTTTGAAAATCTATGTAACAAGCTAGGAATGAAAAATAATTTCCTTTCATCTTTAGGGGGGGGGTGTTGAAAGTTGTGTTAGTATTGTTAGCTATTTAGTAGTTAGCTATAATAAAGGGATTTGAGTAGGTTTGTTACTCAATCCTTTAGGATTGTTTGTTTTTACTTTTATTGTTTTACTGTGCAGTGTATTAAGGAAGAAAAATCTCTTCCTTTAGTATTTATATTCTTCAATCTCTCAACTTGAGAGGTTAGATGAAAATAATAAAGAATTTTTTAGCTTTCAATTTGGGGATTTAGGGATTTAGATCTAGGTCCTCAATAGAATATTGTCCAAAGTGTTGTACATATCTTATCTTACTTGCAACATATCTGTTTAATAAAAATCGTCCACCACGACGTATCAAGCATATCACTACTAAATTTGATTGTGGCATGGCTAGAACTTTTAATCTTGGCTCATCCAATTGAAAGTAGGCTATTTCACGATAACTATGTATTTGTAAGTGCTTGCTAGTATAGTTCTATTGGATGAGTCAAGATGAGAAATTTAGTCATGCCAAATTCATTAGTTGTGTCCAATTCTCACTTAGATAGAATATGTTGCTTGAAATGTTGCGATGAAGAATTGTTGGTGTACAATTATTATGCAAGTTAAGATAAAGCATGCACAATAGTTTTGATGTTCACTCTCTTAGTCCCACCCAACTCAACAACTTTATCACCTCTGCGAGGAGCAAATAAATCTTTCCCTTTCTTTGTACTCATAAATAAAAAAACATACATGTTAAGAACTTTACAGAATTTTAATGTCATGCTTTGGATAAAACATGAACCTTAGTTATTAATTCTTAACAAAAGTTGGCTTCTCGCTTTCCAAAAAGTAAAAGCTTATTCAAAGAATATACTTTGCAACTTGGCAATTGTGCTTTGTAAACATTTTCATAACCCGAATTTAAATAGCATACTCTATGTCAAAACCACTTGTACTATAGTTATGTCTTCATATGCAATTCAGTCATCATAATTACATATAGAGAAATCTCTATTATTTATTGCTCGTCTTAAGTTCATTTTATCCTTGCGTCTTATGAGAGATAAAATTCTAAAATCTATGCAGTGCATGAAGCAAATGTGTAACAAGTTGAATGACAAAAGGTCAAAGTTTATGGTGGGATAGGACAAGAAGGAAAATTGCTAACTTTGCCTGAAACCTTTGTTGCCTTTAAAATGCTATGTTATCTGTAAAGTTTATGGTAGGTTTCCTCCTTCAAATTGGTTGACAAGTCTTAAGCGTTTAGGGATGATTTCAGAAAATTTGTTATCAGTAACTTCAAAGTAATAAAAGAATGAAAGTATCTATTCTCAATACTTTGATTGGAACTATTATTGCTCATCAATAAGTACTACAAGTCCAAATAGTTCCTTATTTCAGTTGAAATAAAACAACTAAATTTGTAATCAGAGAGCTGTAAGCATTGAAGTTTGAAGAGTCTTGCAATTGTAAGTGATATTTTGCCAGAAAGTCGGTTTGTAGAAAGACATGGTTCAACAAGTTTGTTTCATTGGTACCATGTATATTGTTATCATTCAGCTACATCTGACCGTTTATACTATCTACTATTTTTGGAATAGGTCCAATTTAGTTATTTTGTAGAAAGAAATGATTTAGATTTTGTAGAGCTCAAGTTTTAGGGCAGACCATTGGGGCTGTTAGAATTATAAGCTCATTTAGTAAACATGTGCGGCCATGGCTCTCTTATTCCTCGCGTCAATGAGCCTGAGACAACTAATAAGGAGGATGGAGAAGATTGATTGTGGGTGAAAGGAAAGGGTTTCAAGCTCAAAAAATGAGGTGAATATCTTTGCCTAAGGAAATCTAAAATCCTGTTGGTTGATGTGCACACCATTGAAGAGCTATAATTTCTTTTTGGTCTAAGTAGGATTTCTTCCATGCAAGAGAACCAAACCTTTTGAGCCATAACTATTGTAGGCTTCTATGACACTTAATTATCTCAGGTTTTGTGTTAGTCTGGTAGATAATTTACCATGGGAAACTTGTTAAGATGTTGCTATTGAGTGAAGTGCATGAACTCGATTAGTCTACAAATAAGCTGAACTCAAGATTTCTTTAAAAGCTGGTTGCATACCTGAACCTACCTAACAATGGAGTTTTTGGTGGGTCTTGGGATATGTTAAGAGAAGTTGATAGTTAAGATTATAATTAAAAGCAAAATTTCTTGTAGGCCAAAGATATGGGGGATTCTTAAATTCTGGATAGATGTTGTGAACTGGTTTGAACGGGGAATATTGTTACGAACATTTTTTAGAAATCACCACAAAACTCTTGACATATTTTGCAACAATATTTTTTCACAAACAATCCTAGTTAAGTTTGATAGAGTTGATATTGACTTGTTGAATTAGTTGTTATTCTGTATGTTTGGTATATTTTTTTGTCCATATAGTTTGTTTTCAATTAGTTGCTGATAAAATTTGAATGTGTTTTTTCTTCAAACAGCAAGTGCCGTGCTGGACAAGAAATTTAAGTTGATAAAGAAGTCCACAGACTCACGCCACATGTATTGATAATTAATATTACTCTACTTTCTTCACTGAAAGAAAGATAAATTTGTAAAAACTCTCCTCGTCACAAAATAATCCCCCTTTAATTTTGTATTTGGGTGAATATCCCCTTGTCGTTATTTGATTTTTGATGAAAATTCCCTTTGCCGTAAGTTGATTTTCGTTGAGTTTTATTTTAAAGTAAGATTATAGCAGTGATTGAATTGTTCGTTCATGTCACATCAATTCTTTTTAATGGAAGCTTAATAATAGGGCCATTTTTCCTCAAAATTAAAATTTGTGAGTTTTTGGGAACGAGTCTTCTGCAAATCTCCCTTATTGAAATTTATCAAGGATCAAACTATTTTAACTAAAAATAATTATTAGTTAAATGGATATTTTTATTTTCATTTATTCCTAGTGATAAAAATAATTACTAACTTGCCATCAATTAATTTATTTTTTTAATAGTTAAATTATATATTAAAGTCACATAGTTAAATTGATATAGATATAACACATTGATTGATTATATATATGACCTTGTTCGGGATGGTTTGTAGAAGTGGCTTTTTGGCTTTTTGGATCCAAAAGCCACTTCTTAGCTTATTTCGATGGTTCAACAAAAGGGCTTTGTACATATAAAAGTTCTTCCACTATAAGCTAGTTTATTGGGGCTTTTTCTAAAAAACGCTTTTGGACCAATGACCGGAAAGCTCAAATTCTTTAATGAAGGTTTTATAATTTCTATTTTGCCCTTGTTTTACTGAATAACAAATTTTCAATTCCTTCCATGCCCCAGCCTTTCAATTTCTCAGAAATGTGATTCTCTGTGAATAATGTTCACTTTGTGAAAAAGCCAAGAACCCTAAAAATTTCTTGTCTTCAATCCAATCGGTGTTGTTTCGGGTCAATCTACAAAGTATGTTCTTTCTCTATTTACTGTGTCTTCATAAAAACCCTTAACTCCAACTGATTTGATTATTTTTTTTTCAATTTTTTAACAAAACAAAAGTTCATATTTATGTCTTTAATGAGTTCTTATTTCTGGGTCCTAAGATTTCTTGAAGAAATTAGAGTGGTGAAGAAATTTGTTATTTTGTACATGCAAGTTATAATGTCACAATGTCTTAGGAGTTGCAGATATATTTGTTGAGACAATGATTGTTTATCATTAACAGAGTTGTAATAAGATTGTGATTCTGTTTGTTGCTTTTATCTGGGTGTTAATATTCTTTGTTTTTATTTAATTTCTTCTCATCTTTCAAGTGTTCTGAACAGGTTTTGATTTGTTTACTATTAACAAAGATGTAATGAGATTGTGATTCTGTTTCTTGTTTTTATCTGGGTATTAGTATTACTTGTTATTATTCAATTTTCTCTCATAATTCAAGTTTTCTAAACAGGTTTTGATTTGTTTGCTTCAGGTCTGTTTTGAGACTTTTAATTATGTTTGAAACATGGTATTTTATTAAAATAGGATTAGTTAATAACATAGTTAATTATGTTGGTTTTGAGCATACTTGATTGTGTTTGAAGCCAAGGTAGTGGATAATATCATTAAATTTAAACCATTAATTTCAGATTATAAAAATATTAGTTTGAATTTTTATTTGTTGATTTGAATGAGTACAAGGATATATAAAAGTTTCTTATTTGTTCTGTTATGATCATTCATGGCACACTGGTCTTATACTTCTCATCGAAGTGGTAACAGTCACTATTCATTGTAAGCTTCTTAGCAGTGTAAAGGCAAATTATTTGAATGGGCTAGATATTGTATAAGTGAGAAACACATTTTAAGTTTGTGAACTCTATTTAATGTATATGTTTATGGACAATCTTAATTACTTGAAATAAAAATTGTACGTTTTAATGTAGATGGCAAATGAGGGAATACAAGGAAAATTAAAAGCAATTTGGGATCCACGAGCACATGAGATTGAATTGACTTGGCTATAGAACAAGTTAGAGTCGGGAATAGAAATGGAACACATTTGAGCAAATAAGGTTGGAAAAACTTTATTCAAAATTTTAACAATGCAACAAGTAGAAAATATGATCGAAAGCAACTAAAAAAATCATTGGGATATTGTAAAAAAAGAATGGCAAGTTTGGGATTCATTGATAAGAGTAGAAACTGGACTTGGTTGGGATATGGAGAGGCAAACTGTTGATACTTCAAACGAGTGGTGGGAAACAAAGTTGCAAGTAAGTATTTATTCAAATTATTTATTATTATACTAATTTTTAAACTCCTTAAACTAACTTAAAAATCATAAACAGAAATATCCAGAAGCTTCAAAATTTCGCGTAAAGGGTTTGGAACATGCATTTAAATTAGATGAGTTGTTTCGAGATGTTACAGCTACAGGAGCTAGGGCTTGGGCACCGACTTCTGGTATAATGTCTCCTTTGTACACACAAGCATCTAATATTGAGGTCATATTGACGAAACCAATAGTTTAGATTCTGAAGAGACTAATCATGAGAAAGAAGTAGAATGTAGCAACCGCAAAGAGAGAAGACTTGAACCAAATATAAAGAAATTCAAGAAAGGAAAAAGAAATAATTTTGCAACATCAAAGTTATCCAACCAACTTGAAGAACTTTGTGAGAGTATTAAAAGTAGGAGTTCATGTCTACGAACCGATCCTCCCGGTTGTAGTGTTTAAGAGGTAGTTGATAAGTTAGCTACTCTTCCGGAGTGTGAACCAATGAGTCATTTATTCAAGTTGGGCCATAGTTTGTTCACAAAAAAAGGCAAATAGAGAGATTTTTGTGGCATTAAGGGAACCTGAATACCAAATTTAGTGGTTGAAAGATCAACAAAATTAAAAGTAAAATATCGGGATAATGAATTCTTTAAGGAAAATAACACTTTTGTATAAATGTCCTACTTTTATAAGACACTATCTTTTGTAATAGAACAAAGAAAATGTGTGTCTTCATAAGACTTATGATACTTTTGTATATGTATATGTATATATATATATATGTATATATGTATGTATATATGTATATATGTATGTATAGGATGTTGAAGTAGGATAACTTGACTCATGTGTTGTTTAATGGTGAAAAATATAGCTATTTGATGATTTCTTTGAATGTTTTTAATTATTTATGCTATAAACTTTCTTCAATTTGTGAATTTATTATTGACGGTGTTGTTGTGGTTCTTGAATGTTTTTAATTATATTCTCTCTTTGTTTAATGATTACAGCCAGTTAACTAAAAAAAATGAACAATGATTCAGATGAAGAGATAGAAGAAGAATTTATTGAACAAGTCGTCAGAGATGATATAAAATTTGATGAACTTATTCTTGCAACAGAAAGAACAGCAGTGTATTACCACAATAACTTTTTAATAAAAAAAACTATGTAGAAATTCTCCTCATACAGGATCGATGTTCATAAAGAAAATATTTGAAGAAAATGACCGACGTTGTCACGAGCAGTTTCAAATGAAGAAACATGTTTTTGTTAAATTGTGTGATAGATTAAGAAGTTATGGATTAACCTTCACCAAAGGAGTTAGGCTTGAGGAGGCAGTATGAATGTTTTTGATGATTTTAGGGCATGGTGCTGGAAATAGAATCATCCAAGAGCAATTTCAACATTTAGGTGAAACCATGAGTAGACAATTTGGAATTGTACTAGAGAAAATGATCCTGCTTTCTTTTGATGAAATTAGGACACCTGAAGATTATAATGAAGTCTCTTATTACATTCGAAGTAATCACAAATATTGGCAATATTTTAAGGTAGTCTTTTATCTACTTAATTTGTATATATAAAGATTTGTTTATAAATAAATTAAATATATAAACCTTTTTTTTATTCCCCTGGTAATTGATAGGATTGCATTGGAGCCATAGATAGAACCCATGTCCGAGTGTCACTTCCAGTGGATGAACAAATTTCATATATTGGAAGGAAAGGAATTCCTACCCAAAATATTATAGCTGCATGCCGATTTGATATGCTTTTCACATTTGTATAGTGATCGATCAATATTTGTTACATATTTACGACCCTTAGACCTTATCTTTTGATTGTATTTTGAGTGAATTTGGCGCTTTTGATGTGTTTGTTGAGCATGTGCAGGCCATTGGGAAATATTAGAGATGACATAACAAAGTTGGAAGAATTGAAGAATTCTCACTGCAAACTGGTCGTGTTTCGGAGGTTGGCATATATTCTATAGGATGAACTGGGTTTCGAACTTTATATGTATGGAAAGATATAGGTGTATACTTTCCCATGCATTTTACGTTTTGTGATTTGGAGTTTTCTAGAAGAAGTTATGCTCGTTTTCGTAACAGTACGCAATGTTAAAATTTGGAGCAGTGAGTATCGCGACCAAACGGCGCGACCGTTGGTCACGATACACCGGTCGCGACGACACATCAATTTTCTAGCAGTGTGTACCGCGAGCAAAGTGTCGCGACCCACAGTCGCGACAGCACAAAATCTAGAACCCTAACAGCTGCCTATAAAGAGAAAACATGAGAAACAAAGAGGGGGTTCGTCTTAGCTCGTCCAAGCTACGACCAAACACCCTCCCAAGCCATTTTTCACCATCCTAAACACCAAACTTCATCATCAAACACCATTTGGAGGTTAGATACTTGGATTACATCAATTGTTCATCAAGGAAGTTGAAGATTTGAAGGTGAAGGAGTTCCATCCGAATCCAAGAGGAAATCCCTCTCCATGGAGCTTCAAATGGGTTGTTT
Source organism: Xanthoceras sorbifolium (assembly GCA_003430845.1). Classification (NCBI taxonomy): domain Eukaryota; kingdom Viridiplantae; phylum Streptophyta; class Magnoliopsida; order Sapindales; family Sapindaceae; genus Xanthoceras; species Xanthoceras sorbifolium. Next base: position 13,909,989 of record CM010618.1, read on the forward strand.
TACTTCCCTATCTTCTTTTTATTGTTTAATTGATTGTATGAGTAGCTAAATCTCTTGTAAGGTGGTCATGGAACCATGATTTGATTTTAGGGATTTTTGACTATGAATATATTTTGATATTTATTTGCAAGATATTGAATTTAGAGTTTGATTATATTTATTACAATTTATTCTAGTTCAATGCATCATGAAAGTGGTTTGGAATGATTCTTGATTAATTGTGATATTGATTTTGTTGTAATCTAGCATGAGAAATCATTAGGTTGCAATTGGGGTTAATGCATTCTAAGTTCAATGGTTAGATTAATTTTGGTGTGAAAAATACTAAATTGATCTAGGGATTAGATTAGTTAAGGGTTTCCAATTGAATGCACTCTAGGACCAATAGGTGAGCTTAATTGGAATTACAACACCATTGCGGAACCAATACAATGTGGTGTGCCTAAACTACTCAATTCGTTTCTTGTTAATAACGCACTTCATAGTAGTCATTAAATTATCCCTTATCCAGGATTGGGACCGTGTAACCATCTAACGCCTTTATCCATCGAATCCGTCTCGCTTTATTTTATTGCATTAGTAGTTAATTATATTTTAATTAAAAACCCAAAAACAACAACCTTGATTTATTTTACCGCTGTAGTATAATCTTTAATTTATAGAATTAGTTCCACCACTTCCTTGTGGATTCGACTCCGTACTCACAGAAATATTATTACTTCGACACATCCTGCACTTGGTATTATTCCCACGTGTTTGAGCGTGTCAAGTTTTTGGCGCCGTTGCTGGGGAAGTGTTTCGGTAGCTTATTCTTTAAATTAGAGATTTTTAGGATTTATTTTCTTTTCTAGGTTTTTATTTATTATTTAGTTATCATTTTATTTCTATTTTAGTAGTTTTATTTTTATTAGTTTTTCCTGTTTTTATTTTTCTTTGGATTTATTTTTGTTTGTCAGGTGCTTGAGCCATTAGCCATGCAATCGAAAGAATTGACTAGACAGATGCAGATGTTGGCCGCTGAGACTAGGCAAAACCGCATAGGGGTTACTTGCTATATATGTGGAGTTGCTGGACACGATTCTTCTGTATGTCCATCCAGGGAGACCTTCCCGGAGTATGAGTATGAACAAGCACAGGCACTTAATTATTATCCTCCGTGGTCAGGGAATGATCCATACTCCAACAGCTATAATCCAGGATGGAGTAATTATCCAAACTTCTCCTAGAGAGATAGTCAGCAGCAGCCATGGCAGTATTAGGAGTGCCAACAACAGAGTTGGTTTGAGCCACTGCATCAGTACCAGTACCAGCCCAATGCACAAAGTTATTTTGATCAACCGGCTGATCAATCATCTCAGCAGGTCCAAACATCACAAAATGACAAGCTTGACGAACTCATGCAAAAGATGCAGCAAAACAATCAGATAACTGACAGGATAGAGGCACAACTCGGCCAACTGGTTGAGGCATTGCAAAATAAAGTGCCAGAAGAGTTCCCCAACCAGCTAGACCAAGCAGAGGAGATTATCATTCCTCTGAATGGTATGACAGTTACTGATAGGGTTGAGGATGAACTTTCTGATTCTGTTAATGTTGCTGCAGGTACAGGTAGTCAGCAGGTGAGAGTAGAGGTGAAAACAGGTTTGGGGGTTAAAATGGAAGTCAAACCTAAAGAGGAGCCCAAACCCGTTTCGACTAAACCACCTGATAACGGGACTAAATATGGAGATGATGGAGATTGCTTTAAGTTGAAAAATCTATTCTCCTTATTATTTCAGGTCCATAGAGAGCATGTACGATCATGCAGGTATGAGCTGATTGCAGGTCATGCAGGAAACAAAGTCTAGGATGTATTTTGAGAGATAGCTCGAGTACGACGTCTTGCCTAGACTTTAAATAAAGCACTAGGAGGGAGGGAACCCTTTATTTTTGTTTCTTTTTGTTTTTGTTTTTTTTTATTATTGTGTTTTTATCATTTCCATTCAATTTCACTTTGCCAATAGAAGTGCTATACCTTGTGTTGAGAAAACGAAGTACGGGGGAGTGAGGTTGGATGAAGTGATAGTTGTCGATATTTAGGATTGTTAGTTGTGGATACTAGGACTGTTGTTCTGTGTTCATGTTTTTTGCGTTTTTATTGTTTCCTTTGAATCCAGGATTTTAAACATTGAGGACAATGTTTATCTTAGGTTTGGGGGTATTTTCTATTTTTATCTTTTGAGTGTTTTTATGTATTGTTGGTGTATATAGGCTGGAAACCTAGACTTTCCTCATACGCACTGCGTTTGGAAGACTTAGGCATAACAATGCCACGTACACCAGTTTTGAGTCTTTTATTGTATTTTTCATGTTTTGTTTTATTTATTTTAGGATAGCAAATCATATGCATGCTTTACAGATAATTGGGTAATATTATGTAAATGCTTAGGTCATTTGAGTGTACAAAGTTGTTAGCTAGAATAATGTCGGTAGTGTCTTTGTATCTAAACATATAGGTCTAATATATTTGCATTGTAATATGTGAAAACTTCCAATTAGTAGTCCTGATTAATAGTGGAGACTACCCTTAGTGAGTTTTGAGCTTATCGCATATTCATTCTGAGGGAATTTTTGTTTCTACTCTTAAACACTTTCTTGAGCTTTATTGTCAGTAGATTGATCTCTATAGGTTTGCATTGGATGTTAATGAACTGCATTATAAAAATCTTGTATGTATGTTTTGAATATTCAGTTTAATAGATTTTGGAGATATGATCCAGGTATTATGTGTGAACTCCTAAATAGCTTGATTTCCTATCCTTAAATTGTGTGCTTCCTATCCCATTTGTGGCCAAACACTTACATATTAACCTTTTATTGTATGACCTACATGTTCAAAAATCCTATCCAAAATTGTAAAACATTACTTTTGACGCTTGGAAACTAGAGACAATTAAAGAGGGAATGTGTAAGTGTTGAGTGAGAAAAAGGAGTGGAGTAGAAAAGATGAAATGGATGTGGAAATGTGCAGAAAAATAAAGAAATAATAGCCAACAGAAATATATATATATATATATATATATATATATATATATATATATATATATATAAAGAGTTGGCTAAATGAGAAAAGAAGTATGATGCACAAAGTAAAAATTGAAAAAAGGGTTTGAAAAGAGGTTGAAGGAGAAAGGCGAGAAAAAAGATTTGGAAGAAAAGTTAAATGAATTTGGTAGTCGTGAGAGAAAATGCACAAATTGAAAATCTTATGAAGTCTCTCAATAGGTTTCCAAGTGAGTTGAACCCGATTTCCGTTCTTTTCTTTTTGAGCCAATCACCCCAAAGCCCCATTACAACCTGAAAAAGACCTGTTGATCTCCTTAAAAAACTTAATTGTAATATTTGACATGTATGTATACTGATTTTTCTGTTCTTAGCATTTGATATCTTTCATGAGGTCCTTTGCTTAATATGTGCGTTCTCTCTAATTATTAATGCATACGACACATTTTGAAATTCTTTACTCATAAATTCCAGTCGTATGCAGTTGAAAGTGTAATTGCCTAGGTTCTGAGTGTCATTGAGTGAAAACTGGTGAGACTAGAATTGAGGCGAATTACATCAGTGGTTTATTGGTACGGAAGGATTCACTATTATAAATGCATTGCATGTCAGTGTCCTGTATGATATAGGGTGTATTAGACTTATTGATAGCATTTTGGATTTCTGATTTTGTGCTATTCTTATGCATTTGCATTTGTGTATATACTTAATTTGATGTTTGGCTTTGTATGTGGTTAGCTTAAGACGTTTGTGGGTATCGTAGCTGGTAAACTCTCACGAGACTATAACTCGTCCACTAGGGTCACCTAGGGGTTTAAAGGCTTGTGGCACATGCTAAGTGCCATCGTTTCATCCTACGAAAATGGATATAGCTTAGTTTGTTTTTGTTTGTTAAGTTTTAGTTTTGTTTTTGTTTTTGCTTTTCGTTGTGGTCTGTGCCAATTTGCTTGAGGACAAACAAAAGATAGGTTTGGGGGTATTTGATTGATCAATATTTATTACATATTTACGACCTTTAGACCTTATCATTTGATTGTATTTTGAGTGAATTTGGCGTTTTTGATGTGTTTGTTGAGCATGTGCAGGCCATTGGGAAATATTAGGGATGACATAACAAAGTTGGAAGAATTGAAGAATTCTCACTGCAAACTGGTCGTGTTTCGGAGGTTGGCATATATTCTATAGGATGAACTGGGTTTCGAACTTTATATGTATGGAACCCTAACAGCTGCCTATAAAGAGAAAACATGATAAACAAAGAGGGGGTTCGTCTTGGCTCGTCCAAGCTACGACCAAACACCCTCCCAAGCCATTTTTCACCATCCTAAACACCAAACTTCATCATCAAACACCATTTGGAGGTTAGATACTTGGATTACATCAATTGTTCATCAAGGAAGTTGAAGATTTGAAGGTGAAGGAGTTCCATCCGAATCCAAGAGGAAATCCCTCTCCATGGAGCTTCAAATGGGTTGTTTTACTTCCCTATCTTCTTTTTATTGTTTAATTGATTGTATGAGTAGCTAAATCTCTTGTAAGGTGGTCATGGAACCATGATTTGATTTTAGGGATTTTTGACTATGAATATATTTTGATATTTATTTGCAAGATATTGAATTTAGAGTTTGATTATATTTATTACAATTTATTCTAGTTCAATGCATCATGAAAGTGGTTTGGAATGATTCTTGATTAATTGTGATATTGATTTTGTTGTAATCTAGCATGAGAAATCATTAGGTTGCAATTGGGGTTAATGCATTCTAAGTTCAATGGTTAGATTAATTTTGGTGTGAAAAATACTAAATTGATCTAGGGATTAGATTAGTTAAGGGTTTCCAATTGAATGCACTCTAGGACCAATAGGTGAGCTTAATTGGAATTACAACACCATTGCGGAACCAATACAATGTGGTGTGCCTAAACTACTCAATTCGTTTCTTGTTAATAACGCACTTCATAGTAGTCATTAAATTATCCCTTATCCAGGATTGGGACCGTGTAACCATCTAACGCCTTTATCCATCGAATCCGTCTCGCTTTATTTTATTGCATTAGTAGTTAATTATATTTTAATTAAAAACCCAAAAACAACAACCTTGATTTATTTTACCGCTGTAGTATAATCTTTAATTTATAGAATTAGTTCCACAACTTCCTTGTGGATTCGACTCCGTACTCACGGAAATATTATTACTTCGACACATCCTGCACTTGGGATTATTCCCACGCGTTTGAGCGTGTCATATAGCCAGGATGGGAAGGAACTGCAAATGACACACGCATATTTTCAGAGGCATTAAGAAACACCGAGTTAAAATTTCCTAAACCTCTAGAATGTATGTGATATTTATTAGTAAATACTTTTAAGTAACTTCTTATTTATTTTTAGAATAATATTGTTTATAAAACTGAATTTGATATTGTAGATAAATACTACTTGGTTGACTCAGGATGTCTAAATATAAAGGGTTATTTAGCTCCATATAAAGGAGAACGATATCATCTTTCAGAGTTTCGTATGAGTGGTTAACCAACTGGCTCTCGGGAAATATTTAATTATATGCATTCATTATTAAGAAGTGTTATTAAGCGTTGTTTTGGTGTGTGGAAAGCACGATGGAGAATATTGTAAAACATACCTAATTATAAGTTTGATAAGCAAGTAGCTATTGTCACAGCTTCAATGGCTTTACATAATTTCATAAGGAGAGAGTCCATTGCAGATGTTGAGTTTCAATCATACGATGAAAATCAAGATTATATATTTGAGGATGAAGAACTATTTGTAAATTTAACAATAGATGAAAGTGAAATGGGAGTCATTCAGGATAGAATTGCTAGAGAACTATTGTTAAGATAAATTTTTGTTCACTTTTATCATTAGAATTTTATCTAATATTATCTACATTGTATTAATTATTATGTATGTGTATATCTAAAATTGTAAATGAATTTTAATTATTTTTTTCATAAAATATAAATTTAGAAATATTATATTATCCCATATAAATTAAATATTTATTAACAAATTTACTTGTATTTTTTGTTACAAAGTTGAAATAATGTTGAGCAGAGATTATAATAAAATGTTTATAGCCAAACAGTTTTAAAAGCTTTTATTGAAGGGCAAAAATATCCTACTATAATTTATAGACTTTTTAAAATATTTCAGCCAGACAGTCTCAAAAGCTCTTATGTGTATAAAAGTTCTTCTGAAATACATCATCCAAACAGTAACTTAAAAGTTCAGACTTTTACTTCTCTTCTTCTACTGTCAAAAATCATAAGTAAAAACTTTCCCAAACAAACCATTAATATTATGAAAATATTTAAGATAATCTTTATATATAAATTTTTTAACTATTATTATAGTAAACTAATTTTTGTTTTAATATTTATTAGGAAAATCTTTAAAAATAGTTTTTCTATTACAAAAACTGATTTATAATTAAATGTTTCCTGTACTGAAATTATCTTGAATTAACCTAAATTGAACTAATCCATCAACTAATTAAAAGAAATAAAAATAGAGTATGAAATGAAGCCTTTTTTTTAATTAAAAAAAAATAGAATTTGAAGAGGAAATCGCACTCAAATCCTATTGATCTGTTTGTGTGTGAAGGGCATCCTGGTAAATAGGCATGGCCCCGGTTCTGGAACCAACGATTCCGATTTTGGAATCGCCGGTTCCGGTTCCATTTTTAGAGCAATCAGAACCGGGACCATGGAGGTCCCGGTCTTGGTTCCGGTTAGAACTAGGGAGGAACCCCTGGTTCAGGTTCCTACTCGGTTTTTGTGGAATCGGCGATTCAACCGCAGGTTCCAAACCGGGGAGTAACCGGAAAAAAAAATTAAAATTTATAATTTTTGAAGGAAAATGGCAAGCAATTCAAGCCCAGACAAAAATCTAATCTTTGAAGGAAAATGCACAAAAGAGATACATAGAGAGAATGTTATATTATATGTATAAAATATGTAGCATCAAAAACAATTTAGAAGGGCAAAAAGGTAGAGGTGGGTGAAATGGTTGGTGGGTCTCTGTGTGTGTGGAGAGAGTAGGAGAGGGACCTCAAACTCAAAGAGAAAGCTGGAAAGGAAGCTTGGTTTGCAATAGAGGAAACCGAAGAAAGTGAGAAAGAGAAAGAGAGAGAGAGAGAGAGAGAGAGAGAGAGAGAGAAACAGTAAAGGAAAAGCAAAAAAATGATGTAAACACTAAACACAGCTGAGGGTGGCATTTATAACTAGGCAAAAATAAATAAATAAATAAATAGTATATTGATTTGAAAACACCAACGAGCAACGGCTGGCAATGACTAGCAACAGCCTCACATAGTGATATGTGACATTTTTAATTTTTTTTTTTTTAAAAAAAAAAATCGTCCAAGAACAGGAACCGTCGGAACCGGACGGTTCCTTGAATCGCTGGTTCCTAACCGGCGGTTCCGATTCTTTTTTTAAGTCAACCGGAACCTTGGGTCCGGTTCGGATTCCAGTTTTCGGTTCCGGAACCGATTTTTAACTGGAACCAAAGGTTCCCGTTAAAAACCGCCGGTTCGATTTGAATCGCTCGGTTCGAACCGAATCAGGGCCATCCCTACTGGTAAATTAACTCTCATTAATATGAAATAAGAACTTGGAGATTTAAAACAAAATTTTATTCAATATGTATGCTCTATTAATAATGTTGCAAGTACAACCCGCATAATCCATTTAAAAAAGTGATATTATTATTCTCCCTCAGTAATTTAGGATATTCTTTATGTTTTACCCTCTAATTCATTTTTATCTCTTTTAACCCTTCTATTAACTTCTATTTGTTATATATAAGAGAGAAAATAAGATAAAAATTAAACAATAAAACTAAATAAGACCCAAGTATGAACTATAGAGAATGAAATAAGAGAGGAATCAAGAATAATATTATATAGGAAGAGAGAGAATTTTATTACCAACTCTTTGATTACCCTTTTACAAAGCTAACCACTAGTATATATAGGCACCCCACCGCCTAACCTTTCCACAAGAAAACGTACACATGTAAAGTAATGTTTTTCAAAATAGTGACACATGTGTGGTGATAATTCACTTATATTTATAATACTTCCCCTTAAATTTTCACCACTTTATTGTATTTATTAGGAAAAAATTTAATGGGATAAAACCTTAGCAGATTATATATAATGATCTTTTTTATTATCTTTAAAATTTATACAATAATCTTCTGGATCATTCTTTAAAATATATATCATGATCTTCTAGATCATAAATGATATTTCATATGCTTAAACTACCTCATTAAAAACCATAGTCGGTAAAACCCAATGGAACAAAAACCGGTTAAAGGGAAAAAAAAGGGCTAATTGCAATAAAGTGCCCTGACGTTTGGCTATATTGCAATGAAATCGTGAGTTTAGCCTTAATTGCATGTTAATACCCTTAACTAACTGATTAATTGCATGTTAGTACCATTGACCAAGTTGACCGGTATGTTGACTTTGACTTTTTTGGTAAAAAGACAAAATTGCCCCTGGTTAAAAAAAAAATTAAAAAAATTTTTTAAAATTAAAATTTTTAAAAATAGATCTCCACCGTCCATCAAGATTGATGGACGGTGGAGATCCATTTTTAAAATTTTTAATTTTTTCAATTTTTTTTAATTTTTATTTAATTTATTTTTTTTAAACCAGGGGCAATTTTGTCTTTTTACCAAAAAGTCAAAGTCAACATACCGGTCAACGTGGTCAAAGGTACTAATATGCAATTAAGGCTAAACTCACGATTTCATTGCAATATAGCCAAACGTTAGGGTACTTTAGTGCAATTATCCCGGAAAAAAAAGTATAATGCACATATGTCAAGTATTACTGTTTTCTTAAAAAAACTTGCTTTCCTTGATTGGACGCTCCCCCTTATAAAAATCTTATAATCAATTTGTTACTTTGTAGGACTGATGTATATCAATGCCATACAACAAAATGTAATTGCTAATATAAATTTACAAAATTATTTAGATTTTATTCTCTGGCTTAAGAAATACATGTAATATTGTCTCCATCAATTTTATCTGTATTTCTGTAGCGGAAGGGAACCTGCATTTACCTTAAATATAATGAATAATATATTTCAATTATGGGCATTTTCTCCGCATTTTATAAAATGCAAGATATAATAAAACATCAATCGCATTAAGATATGATACTTCAGGATCAAATATTTCGTTTAATCTATGCTCAATCTCCATGTCGAGATAATAGTCAACAGTTTTTAAGAGCTCTGCAGGAATTCCAATTAAATTCATATCATCAACATTTACTAATACAATTGTGAATCCGGATTTTGATTTATTTATAAAAACATATGGTCATATCAGATCATTAATATACAATTATTTGATTATATATTCACTGAGACGATTACACCACACATGTTCAAATTGTTTTAATCCATATAGGGATTTTTGTAACTTTATCGAATATAAATTACGATATCTGGAATTATATGCTTTTAGCATTTTAAATCCTTCAATGACCTCTGCTACTTCAGGGACCTCTACCACTTCAGGGACCTTTGCTACTTTAGGGACCTCTGTCACTTTATGTACTTGTGTCGCTGTAGGGACTTGTGTCGCTTCAGGGGCTTCTGCCGCTTTAGGGACTTCAAAGATGGACAGAGAAAATTCAATCTAGATCTCCACCAGTCCAGAAAATAAAAAAAAAATTAAAAAAATGGTGGAGATCTAATGTGGACCTCCACAAGTCCAGAAAAAAAAAAAAAAAAAAAGAATAAGTGGTGAGTCTCCACCGTCTATCTTTGCACCGTCCATATTTAAACAAAAGTGGTGGATCTCCAATCCACTTTAAGGAAAAAAAAGAAAGAAAGAAAAAGTAAAAGTTCAGATTGGATCTCCATCTGATCCACACCACACAACCTGTCCCAAAGCCACCCAACGTAACCCCACCCTCAGCACACAACCAAAGAAAAAGAAGAGGAAGAGAGGGAAAGATAAGGCGGGTTGAGGAAGAAGGAAAATGAGAGAAGAGATTAGCTGAGGAGAAAAGAGAGAGAGAGAGAGAGGAGAGTGAGGAAGAAAAGAAAGAGAAGGGGCCGATAGGAAAAAAATAATTTTTTAATTAAGATTTTTTATTTTTTAAAATTTAAAATTTTTTTATTTATTTTATTTTATAAAAATTATATTTTATTCTTGATAATTTGATCGCGAACCGTTAATCTTTAAAAAAAATCTAAGGAGAAGGGATATTTTAAAAAGAGTTAATTACACTCAACCTCCCTGAGGTTTGGCTAATTACATTCGGAATCAAAGTTTACATTAATGAACACTAACCTCCCCTCACGTTAACATTGACCGTTAAAATGACCGTTGACTTTTTCCAAATTTTTTAAATGACCAAAATACCCCTGTCACAAATTTTTTACTGTTCATTAAAAAAATTAATGGTGAGATCCAATCTGGATCTCCACCAAGAAAAAAAAAAAAAAAATTTTTTGAACTTCATCTTCGTTCTTCGAAGATGAACTTCATCTTCGAAGAACGACGAACCCAGAGGGTTCGTTCTTCGAACCCAGAGGGTTCGTTCTTCGAACCCTTCTGGGTTCGAGATCGAACCCTCCTGGGTTCGATCTTCGAACCCAGAGGGTTCGTTCTTCGAAGATGAAGTTCAAAAAAATTTTTTTTTTTTTTTCTTGGTGGAGATCCAATCTGGATCTCCACCATTAATTTTTTTTAATGAACAGTAAAAAAATTTGTGACAGGGGTATTTTGGTCATTTAAAAAATTTGAAAAAAGTCAACGGTCATTTTAACGGTCAACGTTAACGTGAGGGGAGGTTAGTGTTCATTAATGCAAACTTTGATTCCGAATGTAATTAGCCAAACCTCAGGGAGGTTGAGTGTAATTAACTCTTTTAAAAAATTTTGTAAATTAAAAGAAGATGAAAAAGTGAAAAATAAAATAAAAAAGTGAATACAGATAATCGTCAAAATCACAGGAGGAAAATAATTTTCCTTTATTAATTGTCACTCGCGATAGCTCTCGGTAGCCAGCAAAGCAATGACGTATGTTGAGACACAAACAAATTAAACAAAGTTTTGAGTGCAATCTAGCGGCAGTATTGTATGCTTTAGTATATATACAGTAACAGATCCAGTCTGGGTATACATCTTTCAACTTCTAACAAGACCCAAAATATCAAATCCCAGTGCAGAAAGCAGAGCTTGTGTTCATCCCTTCACCGGGTGTCGGCCACCTTGTATCGGCGGTGGAGATAGCTAAGCTTCTCGTTGACCGCGACGACCGTCTTTCCATAACCGTCCTCATCATCAAGCACCCTAACTTTGATTCCGACATCACCTCCAACTACAGTCGTTCAGTCGATCGTATCAAATTCATCGATCTCCCTAATGACTTTTCAGACTCCAATATTCCCATATCCATGTTCGCTTTCATTGAAAGCCGGAAACCCCGTGTCAAGGACGCTGTCAGTAACCTCCTTACCCACTCCGACTCGCCTCGACTCGCCGGGTTTGTTCTTGACATGTTTTGTAGTTTTATGATAGACGTTGCTAATGACTTTGGGGTGCCTAGCTATATCTTCTTCACGTCTGGTGCTGCTTTTCTTAGTCTCATGTTTCACGCGCAATTTCTTCATGACGAGCTAAGCACCACCGACTTGGAAGACTTGGATAGTGAGTTGGTTGTGCCGGGTCTTGCCAACCCACTTCCTGCTAGGTTTTTGCCTTCTGTGCTGTTAAACAAAGACATGGACATGTTTCTCCATGAACATAGCAGAAGGTTTAGGACAACTAAGGGTATTATGGTAAATACGTTCGCCGAGCTGGAATCTTTTGCTGTCAGTTCTTTTTCTGATGGTCAAATCCCGCCTTTGTACCCAGTAGGTCCCATATTGAATTTAAACGGTGATAATTACGATGTGGTAAAAAAAACAGAAATCATGGAATGGCTTGATGATCAACCACCGTCATCGGTGGTGTTCCTGTGCTTCGGGAGCACGGGAAGCTTCAGTGAGGATCAGGTCCAAGAGATAGCGTGTGCGCTTGAGCATTGTGGACACCGGTTTTTGTGGTCGATATGCCAATCACCTCTAAAGGATAAAGATAAAGATACGGTTGTAATCTCAAGTGATTACGAAAATCTGACAGACGTATTGCCAGAGGGATTTTTAGATCGGACGGTTGGGATAGGGAAGGTGATTGATGGGCCCCACAAGTAGCTGTGCTTGGACACGAGGCAATTGGAGGATTCGTGTCGCACTGCGGGTGGAATTCAACACTGGAGAGCTTATGGTTTGGAATTCCAATGGCTACGTGGCCGATGTACGCAGAGCAACAGTTGAACGCATTTGAGATGGTGAGAGAGTTGGGATTAGCGGTGGAGATTAAAATGGATTACAGGAAGGATTTTAGGAATGAGAATACAATAATTATAACTGCCGATAAGATTGAGAGAGGAATCAGCTATTTGATGGAGTCTGATAATCAAATAAGGACAAGAGTCAAAGAGATGAGTCAGAAAAGTAGAAAGGCCTTGATAGACGGTGGATCTTCAAGGACGAGAGTCAAAGAGATGAGTCAGAAAAGTAGATAGACGATGGATCTTCATTCTCTTCTTTAGGTCATTCCATCGATGATATATTCCCTAGTGAGCAGTCTCATTAGCTTAATGTGTAAGAATTGTATTAGAAACATTGAAAAAATAACTATAAAAAAACAAAAACTAATCGTGTCACTTTTTTCCTTTAGCATACGACAATGGTTAACTAATTTATTTAAAAGTTGACCCAGATATTTATTATTATAGATTCCTATCCAATTATTATTATTTTAATTTTCACACTACAAATCAACTTACGTTATTTTGAAAAAGTTTGATTTTATACATCAATCGGATTATTGATAGGACCATGAGTTAGTTTTGAATTCACCTAGTAAAAGTCCTTTCACTCGTTATGACGCGTTTATACTCATTATATAAAAATATTTATATTTAAAATTTAAAAATTAAATTATTACTATAAGTATTTATTCTAATATTAAAGGTGTTTTTATTAAAATTAATTAATTTATTTTTACATAATTTATTTATAAATTTTCTTTAATTATTAATATATTTAATTTAATAATTATATTATGAGCTAATTGCACTCACACCCCCTGAGGTTTGGCTAACTACAGGTAAAATTAACTTTATCGTTTATTAACAATGACACCCCCTTGACTTTAGTCAAAGTGAACAGTATCAGGGGTATTTTCGTCTTTTTCAATTTTTAATTTTATTTTATTAAATAATAAATCAAAAAATTAAAATAAAATAATAAAATTATTTAAAAATTAATAAAAAATAAAAAATTAATTAATTTAAATCCATTTTCCAGATCGAATCTCAACCGTCCATCAAGATTAATGAAGGGTTGAGATTCAATTTGAAAAAAAAAAAAAAAAAAAAATTTTTTGGGATCTTCGAAGAACCCAACGAAGAACCCAGAGAGGGTTCTTCGATCGAAGAACCCTCTGGGTTCAGATCGAAGAACCCTCTGGGTTCTTCGTTCGAACCCAGAGGGTTCTTCGAAGAAGAACCCAACTGGGTTCTTCGAAGAACCCAGTTGGGTTCTTCGTTCGAACCCAGATGGGTTCGATCGAAGAACCCTCTGGGTTCTTCGTTCGGTTCGATGGTTCTTCGTTCGAAGAACCCTCTGGGTTCAGATCAAACACTAATCAACACAAATTCATCATCACAAACAAAAATATCATCAATCAAGCCCCCAGATTTTCTGTTCTTTTTTTGGTAAAAAAAAAAAAAAAAACTTTTGTGTGTGATTTTTGGTTTTACATAGAAAAATAGATTGGGAAATTGTTGTTGTTTAAAAAATTGATGGAGATACGAGATGCCTCCGAAGCAGCAATCGAAGAACCCACAAGGGTTCTTCGATCTGAACCCAGATGGGTTCGATCGGGGTTCTTCGATCGAACCCATCTGGGTTCGATCGAAGAACCCAGATGGGTTCGATCGAAGAACCCTCTCTGGGTTCTTCGTTGGGTTCTTCGAAGAACCCAGATTGGGTTCTTCAAAGATCCCAAAAATTTTTTTTTTTTTTTTTTCAGATTGAATCTCAACCCTTCATTAATCTTGATGGACGGTTGAGATTCGATCTGGAAAATGGATTTAAATTATTTTATTTTTTATTTTTTATTAATTTTTAAATAATTTTATTATTTTATTTTAATTTTTTGATTTATTATTTAATAAAATAAAATTAAAAATTGAAAAAGACGAAAATACCCCTGATACTGTTCACTTTGACTAAAGTCAAGGGGTTGTCATTGTTAATAAACGATAAAGTTGATTTTACCTGTAGTTGGCCAAACTTCAGGGGATGTGAGTGCAATTAACTCTTATATTATTATGTTAGTAAAAAAATATAAAATAATAATTATTTTTTTTAATAAAAAAAGAATTACTTAAAAAAACAGTTGAAGCATACAACATAATTAAATTCTTTTCATAAATTTTTAAAGAAATTATATTAAAATCATCAAAATGTCCAACAATTGAAAATCATGTAGGCTGACACTCGAAAATTAATTTATTAACTTTATAATTATATCGTTATTCTAAATTTATTGCGATTAACAAGTTATCATTGACGGTAAAAATAATTAATATATTTAGTTTTTCTCCACAAAAGAAAAAAAAATCCCATGCAAACGTTAATCTACACCTCACGCTCCTCATGTTTTTTTTTTTTTTTTGTGTTGAATATTATATCTCAATTTTTATTTATTGACACAATTCATAGCCGAATATAAAAAAAAGAAAAAAAATTCAATTTAAAATTTAAAGAAATACATACTTTTGTATGATCAAAGTCCTATAAAAATTTCTTTTTACATTACTTTCTTATATGATAATTATGTATTTCATAAGAAAACTTGATATTTATAATAGAATTATGGTTTAATTAGGATTTATTGTACGTTTTTTTTTTCTTTTTTAATAAAATATTTAATATAATTATAAATAAGATAGTTGTAATTAATAGGTGTACATAATATTTGATTTACTTTTAATTAAAATAGTTTGCCCATATTTGTCGTTTTGTATTAGGATATTTTTATAATTAAAATTTTTAATAAAAAATGGGTGTCGTAGATACTGGAATTTACACCGAAAATTCAGAGATCTTAAGTCGGATAAGAGTAGGGCCAATAACTTACACAACAAAGTAAAAAAAGTCGTGCTCTTTGGGACACCGGAGTGGTGCCAGCCAAATAGTCTCCGATGTCCAAATTAGATTATGACTCCGAGAGAAGAAAGAAAGGAAAGGAATTTACTACCTGATGCTATTGTGTGTCGAGTGCAAGATATCTGTTAATGCATCGGGTGTAGGTTCGAGGGCTCGGTATTGTCTATATCGATCGGAGCTGGATAGCAATTAAGTCGTGCGTAATTTTGGTTACTTGAGAGCAGAGTGACGACTTTGATAGAAAAATATTTGACCCCTATTTATGAAGCCATAGGGCTATATTTATAGGGGTAGGTGTTAGCTGTTGCATTTATAGTCGAGGATGTCGTGCTCCGAGATATCAGGGATTCCTATTATCTCGGAGTTGTTGACTAATCATATGTTTTGAATATTCAAATCCAGTCAACATTTGACTTAGTCCACTTGAAAGATGGTTTTTGGGCTTCGTCGACCGCTGGGCCTATCTTTTGGGTTCTGTTAATTGCTAGACGTGTTTGGGGCTTTATTTTGGGTCTAAGCCATTTAGGCTATTTTTGACCACTACAGTTTGCCTCCTACTCTCTTAGCTTATTCTATAGCTCAGAGAGTAGCATAAGAGAGCTCAAATGTGAAGCATATGTTTAAAGTGTCGAGCTGATTTTACCGCACGAGGACATTCGTGCTGGTAAAGGGGGCGACAAATGTCGACGTAATTTACTCAACTAGTAAGCGCTTTATTACGAAGTTATAGATGGGGTCAACTGTTTTCGACCGAAAATTTATATCACTTTGTTGGGTGAATGATTTATCACACGAAGTGATTGATTATCACACGAGGTGTTTTTAGAGATCGACATTTATCGATCGAAAATTGTATCACTCTTTGGGTGAGTGATTTATCACATGAAGTGATTGTCTACCACATGAGGTGATATTAGAGATCGACGTTTGTCGATCGAAAGTAATATTACTCTTGCGTGACCTGAGTGCTAGGTGATGAGGCGGTGATATCGACTGAAGGCTTTCAATGAAGCCTTTTCGACTGCCCGAGGTGCCAACTAGGACTGACGTGTTGCATTTATGTTGCTTAGTTTCGAGAAGGAGTAGACGTTTGAAATGATTGAAGGTCTCTTCGCCTGTCTTCTCGGAGATCGTGTGGCCAATTACAGTGTGCCACGTGTCAGTCATGCAACTATCTTCAGAGTTCTATATAAGATCTTGTAGTGCCATTCTCTCTTCTTTTTCACTTTTGAAAACTTCAAGTCTCACTCGTAGAGAGAAAAATACTTGCTTTCCTGCATTTCTTCTTTGTCTCCAGGCGATTCCAATGCATTTCTTTTCTTCGTTTCTTCTGCAATTCTTGAGGTAAGTTCTTCACAAGCCTTTTTTAACTGATTGCCATATATTTTCCTTCTTTTTGCTATGTAATTAGTTTCTTTTCATTTATTTTGAGTAAACGGCCATGCTTTTCTTCACATGTTCTTGTTTTCTTGCTTTTTGAATACTAGATTAGAAACTGCCTCTAGATCTCGTTTGGGTTAGTTTTCTAGGACGAAAATTGTTTGTATTTGAACCTATGGCATTTAGAAGTAGATGTCGTGCAAACATATGAATAGTGTCGAGAGTAGGTGTAGAGCCGTCTAAGCGTATAAACTCAATCTCCTCACTAAGTTTTGTTTTTTACTCGATAGTGTTTGGAGCCATGTCAAGTCCTATTGAGGATGCTATGAAGGAGATCGAGTTGGAAAGTCGAGCGGAGAGTCGACTGATAGTGAGCCGCGCCCTTTGGCTGTCATGACTTCAACGAGGATCATTGACTTGGACCCCAATTTTGGGAGCGGTCCTTCTACAGTCGCAGTTGGCAATGTTCCACTAGAGGTCGCGGCGAGTGATAGGTCGAGCGACCAGGTTGTTGATGCTGAGGCTTTGAAATTTGGAGGAGGAATTCTCCATGCGGGTTTGAACCCAGCGACCAGGCTTACTGAATCTGATCTACTCCGGATCAGATTTTAGTATGGAATCCATGAATTGATCGAATTAAGGTTGCCGACATCGACTGAACAGGCAGATTCGTCTGATGGCGACTGGACCTGTTTTTATGAGTTGCCTTTTTGACAAGGCCTGAGGTTCTTAATCCCGACCTTAGGTCGCAAGGTGTAAGGTTCTTTGACATTACTTTGGGTCAATTGATTCCGAATGGGCAAAAGCTTCTACTGTTCCACTCATACTACATGAAGGGACATGAAGATGAGCGCGAGCACTACGTGATCTCGGCTCGTCCCCATCGACCTTATCTTATCACTGACCTCATGACCAACAATCGTGGGTGGAAAGATAAG
Organism: Xanthoceras sorbifolium; assembly: GCA_003430845.1. Taxonomy (NCBI): domain Eukaryota; kingdom Viridiplantae; phylum Streptophyta; class Magnoliopsida; order Sapindales; family Sapindaceae; genus Xanthoceras; species Xanthoceras sorbifolium. The sequence continues at coordinate 13,927,630 of CM010618.1, forward strand.
TATTTCTTCGCGAGGGGACAACTAGTTACAAGCCCATTTGAGGGTGATCGTTATATTTGCTCGACATGGAACGTCACTGGTGGGATTAGTGTTTTTCTACATTGTCGCTTGATTTTTGTTGATTATTTTTTCTAATATGTGCTATCTTTTTGCAGAGACTATCGCCGGTTCCAACTTCCTTGTCGGTTGCGAAAATGAGGAGCGCACGAAGTTTATTCACTCCGTCGACCCAGCGGAAAGAAGTTGGAAGATGTTGTTAAGCGAGGAGAGCTTGAGGCCAAGTCGTTTGTGGGCACACGTCGACCTAAACATAAAAGGTACTCCGTTCCCCAAATTAAAGAATTTCATTACTTATGCTTGGGTTCGACATTGCTTTGAACTGCTTTATGGGACTCGCTTTCTTACTCCTAAATCAGAGGTCGGGCGTAACTTTCATCGAAGCCTGTATAGCCAACGGCCTTCCAACGCTCAAGTTAGTAATATATTCAATAGAAAAATAAAAAGAATGGAAAAATGAGTTTAGAAATGGTACTGTTTTAAATGTATAGCATTACAGTTATTGTTAATCTCTCGATCGTCGATGTCGCGCATTTTGTATGCCCTTTATCCACTACCTTTCTGATTTGGTATAGACCTTCCTATGTCAGACTGAGTTTATTGGTTCCTGGCTTTTTGGTGTTCTGGAACACTCAGCATAATACCCAATCTCTTTCTTTGAATGCTCGGATGCAGACATTTTTATTGTAATGTCGAGCGACCATATATTGATAGCTTGCTAGTCAGATGGATGCTTAATCACGATGCTCGTGGAGGGTGTCGAGCTTGCACGAAAGTGCTAGCGAGTTTGATGCCTTTGTGGCGTGTTCATATCTTGCTGTATGAAGTTTTGCCTCGACTAGTAGTACGGATTCGGTCCCATTTGTCAAGGAGAAAGGAGTCTGACGGGTCGACTCTCGAGGAGTGGTTCTGTATTACCAAAGGACTTCTAGAAGCATGTCGACCCAAAGTCCTTTTGTTGTATCCAGTTTCTTCTTAAGTGTGCCGATGATTGTTTTGTTGGTCGACTCTGCCAGTGCGTTCGACTATGGATTGTGAGGTGTCAAGAAGCTTAATTTGATTCCGTATTTCTCGCAAAAATCTTGGAAGTCGAAAGAAATGAATTGCGAGCCATTGTCAGTTACTATTTCTTTTGGTACATCAAACTAGCACATGGTGTTCTTCCATATGAAGCCTTTGACTTCGAAATCTCTGATCATTTAGTAGGCTTCGGCTTCGGCTTCGACCCATTTACTGAAGTAGTCTGTTAGGACTAGCATGTAGACATTTCCTCTTGCTACGGTTGACATCTCACCGACGATGTCCATGCCCCACTTCATGATGGGCTAAGGCGATGTGACGGTGTGTAGTCGTCCTGCTAGTTGGTGTGCGATCTGCACAAACCTTTGGCATTTGTCACATTTCTTGACATAGTTCGCTGAATTCGATCTCATGGTCAGCTAATAATATCCTGCTGTAAGGACTCAACTTGTGACGCTTCTGGCTCCTGAATGATTTTGTAACATCCCGGATTTCGGATAATTAATTTCATATATGTGAAAATAAATTTTGTGATTGGAAGGGGTGTAAATGTAATTAAAAGTATGTTTATTTTTATGATTTCCAGGTGGACCAGATGGAACGGTCCAAAGATGATGCAAAAAAAAAAAAGAGAAAACTGAAGCAGAGAGCATCGCGACCTGGTCACCGCGACCACAGGTCGCGAAGGCTTGCTCGCGGTGAAAAACGTGATTTCTAGCAGTGAGCATCGCGATCAGTCACCGCGACCACAGATCGCGATGAACTGCTCGCGATGAAAATGTCAAATTCGGGCAGTGAGCAACGCGACCACCAGCACGACCAAGGTACCGCGAGGTGTGCTCGCGATGAAGGCGGTGCAAACGCTCCAGTGAGTACCGCGACCTGGTGGCGCGACCACAGGTCGCGACGACGGTCGCGGCAGCCGAAAAATATAAAAAAAAAGAAGCTTCTCGCAGAAGCCAGAAAACACACAGAACACAGAAAAGAGAGAGGAGAGGCCGAGAGAAAGAGTAAGAAAAGAAGAAAGAAGAAGAGAAATAAGAAGAAAGAAGAAAGGGAAAGAAGAAGAAGAAGAAGAAGAAAGTGAAGAGGAAGAGGAATAAGAGAAAAGGAAAAGGAAAAGGAAATCGTGGAATCGTGATTTCTCGAACGAAAAACGGTTCCCAGGTAGGTGTACTTTCATTTTTTTCGGAATCGTTACGAGAAGCATTTCGTTTACGTTTTCGTTTTCGTTTTGTTTACGTTTCTCGTTTTCGTTCGTTTTCGATTTCGTTGAAAGTTTTCGTTTTCGATTTTTGTATGAAAGGTGTTTACTTTATATGTAAAATTGATTAATGATACACTTATTGTTGATTTTGAAAAGATTTTATGATAGATTACATGTTGATTGTATTTCGAATAGTTCGATTTCGTTTTAAATAGTTGATTTAGATATTTATATGACTATTGTTGATTCTTTTGAAGAATATTGTGTAAAATTGTAGACTTACTGAGTAAATATTGATTTGTAACTGATTGTGAACCTAGTTATCGGAAACGGCCCTAGGATACTTAGACATAGAAATGGATATAGGAGGTTGGTATACCAGCTGGGTTTTACTGAGCAGTACTGCGCCGTTATTGATTGCTATTGATGATATTCATGTACCTTCTCATGGATTCGTCCAGAGGTAGGGAGACACGTACCTCCTCAGGATTCGTCCTGGGGGTTGGGAGCCACGTACCTTCTTAAGGATTCGTTCCTGCGATATGGAGTTATGTATCTCTCTAGGTTCCGTACCCACGGTCCTAGAGTAGGGAGATACGTACCACTCTTAGGATTCGTCCTAAGGTGGGAGTTTGACCCATATTCCAGTCCTAGTATGTTGGGTATTCTAGCGGGCCAGATTTGAAGTGGACTGAAAAGTGAATTGAATGATTTTATTGATTGAATTTATATATTGACCTCATTATTGAAATTAAAGTGATTAAAATTGTTTTATGCTTTGATTCTGAAATTTAATCGTTTTGAAAATGATTAGAAGTGAAAAAGACATATATTTTGTGAGTTGTTTTCCCATTAAGAGTTATTTATGATCTTGTCATATTTGAGTTTATTGTACACCCACTAAGCTATATGCTTAGCGCGTTAGTTTTGTTTCTAACGCGTAGGTACCAGGGATCCTGAAGAGGCAAAGGATTGAAGATAAGCTTCCTGCAGACAGAAGAGTAGAATCACAACTTTTGGGTAGATGTGTATGGTTAAGTGTACTATGTTTAATAGGCATGCATATACATAGGACTTGTAAATATGTTTTGTAATATGTTTTGTAACTAATTGTTTATCGATTTCCGTTCCTCATTTTAGAATATTTGTAAATGATGACTTTTGAATTATTTTATGTTATAAACTGTTTGTGGAAGTCGCACTAAACGGCAGAGTGCGCAAGTGTTTGAAAATGAGATATTGAAGTGTTGTTGAGATTTTTTTTTGAATTGATTTGTTGAAAAACAGGTTTTGGGAAATCCGAAAGACAAACGAAACTCTGCCGAATTTTTGTAAAAAGTTTATTTAATGGGCTCACTCGAAACCGATTTTTAAAACTACCAACTATTCGGTTTTCCAATGGTTTGAAAATTGATTCGATGGGCTCACGAGAAAAGTCTTTTTGGAATTTCAAATTGATTTGATTTTTAAATGGTTTGAGATTATAAAATGAATTTAGAAAGTTTTGAAGAAAAAAAAATGGTAGCGCTCCCTGGGTCGGTCCGGGTCGGGTCGGGTCGGGGGGGGGGGGTTACATTTAGTGGTATCAGAGCGCGGTTTAGGCGTTTCTGGACCAAAGAGTCTGTATATGCATGCATTGTCTAAAGCTACCCATAGGAATGTGTGACTCTAATTTGTAGACCTCTCTTCTGTCTGATATAGGATAAAGGAAATGGAAGGAAGCGGTGATAGACCTAAGAGTCCCGCCAGCATGGCTGGGGGAGCATCTAGGGAATCAGTAAGTCCGAGAGTAGCGGACCCTGTGCAGCCAGCGTTTATGAAACAAATGGCTGAGTTCTTTCAGAACGTGGCTAGAGCAGCGCCACGGAGATTAGCCATAGAGCGACTGGCTAAACATAGACCCACTGATTTCCACGGCAGAAAGGATGAGGATGCATCTGCTGCAGAGTACTGGTTTGAACGGACGAACAGAATATTGGAGCAGATGCACTGCACACCTGAAAAGAGACTAGAGTGTGCAGTATCCTTATTGCAGGAGGATGCCTACCAGTGGTGGACCTCCATTATACAGACAGTGCGACCAGAGGATATAACGTGGGACTTCTTTCAGAAGGAGTTCAGGAGAAAATATATTGGTCGCATCTATTTGGATAATTTGAAGAGGGAGTTTACCAACCTGAAGCAACGACAGATGACTGTGACAGAATATGAAAGAGAATTCGTCAGGTTGAGTAAATGTGCGAAAGAGATGGTGGCGACAGAGGCGGATAAATGTAGGAGGTTTGAAGATGGACTGAATGATTATATCCGCCTACAGGTTGTGTAACATTATGAATTTCTAAGTAATTGATTTTGAATATATAATTAGACTGTGGATTAATTGAGGAATGTTACAGGTGGCTGCATTTGAATTTGACGATTTTACCAGACTTGTCTCGGTAGCTCTGAATGTAGAGAGAATAAAAAAAGAAGAGCAGGCCAGAAGAGACAGGGGGCAGCAGAGAAGAGGGGCAGGGCCATCCAGCTCATATCAGCCCCAGAGTAAGAAATTTAAGGGACCGCAGCCTAGTGGTCCAGTGCAGTCACAGAGGCCAGTACCCACAGCTAGGCCTGGTCAGTCTGCGACTTCTGTAGCCAGTACCCCTAGAAGTACAGGTAAAGGACCAGCCCCTGCTATGTGTGAACATTGTGGCAGAAGACATCTGGGGGAATGCTGGAAACTTACAAGAGCCTCCTTGCGGTGTGGATCTCATGATCATTTCCTGAGAGATTGCCCACAGATGAGATCTTAGCAGCCAGAGAGACCAGCCCCTACTACTTCCAGAGGTAGGAGGCCTGGTCAGGCAGTACCTGAGGGTGGAAGCCACAGAGGAGTGTCAGAGTCAGTGGCCAGACCCGATAGCCGAGCTCCTGCACGTGTTTATGGTGTTAGAGCTCAGGAAGACAAGGATGCACCTGACGTGATAGCTGGTATTATTTCTATTTTTGATACTACAGCTATTGCATTGATAGATCCAGGTTCTACTCACTCGTATATATGTGATGCTATGCTGAAACACCGAAACCTGGAAACTGAACCTACTGAATATGATGTGTTAGTCAGTAATCCGATAGGTCAGAGTGTAGTAGTGAACCGTATATACAGAAATTGTCTGATTCGGATACAGAAGTGTGAATTCCCTGGAGATTTGATGGAGTTGCCATTCCATGAGTTTGATGTGATATTAGGCATGGATTAGTTAACTCGGCATAGAGTAGTGATCGATTGTGAACTGAAACGAGTGACTCTCAACACACTCCGAATTTTTGTAAAAAGTTTATTTAATGGGCTCACTCGAAACCGATTTTTAAAACTACCAACTATTCGGTTTTCCAATGGTTTGAAAATTGATTCGATGGGCTCACGAGAAAAGTCTTTTTGGAATTTCAAATTGATTTAATTTTTAAATGGTTTGAGATTATAAAATGAATTTAGAAAGTTTTGAAAAAAAAAAACGGTAGCGCTCCCTGGGTCGGTCCAGCCGGGTCGGGTCGGGGGGGTGTTACAGATTTCCACAGTTGCCCTCGTGGATTTATTTGAGAATGAGGCTAGCGTCTGTTGGGTCAACACAACACAGGTAAGGTCTAGAGAATGACCTTTTATAAAGCTTGCCTTTGACGACGTTGAAGCAGGCACCTTTGGCTTTGAGTCTGCGTACTTCGCTTCTGTCGGTTAGGAGTGTGTTGTTGATGAGGTAATCGAGCAGAGGAGTGATCAAGTTGTTGTTGACGTCGATCGGACGACTTCCTCTTTGTAGGCCACTGATGGCCATTGTAGGTAGACTAGTGGTATGTTTTTAGGCTCGACTGTTTGGATGGTTGAGCCTAGATTAGCCAAAGCGTCTGCATGTGCATTTTTCGATCTTGGTACTTGTTCAAGTTCAAATTGTTCAAATGTCACGTGCAATCATCTTCGAATATTTGGCTTGGTATGACCCATCAAGCTGTCGTAAAATCAATTGAGAGTTGTACTAGACTTTAATTCGTTTAATGTTCGTGCTTTGGCGAGTATAAGTCCGGCTATGAGTGCCTCGTACTAAATTTCGTTGCTCGTCGTCTTGAAGCCGTACCTGATCGACAGCTAGGCCCAAACCGCTACCTTTGGAATTCTTGTTCATTCTTAGGTGATTGTAACACTAGGCCCAAACCGCTACCTTTGAAATTGCTGGACCCGTCAACCGAAAGTGTCTAGGTAGACATCGACTCCTCTGTTAGTGAAAGTAATTCTTATTCTGCTTGGAGGAGATTGTTCAGACTGAAGTTAGCGACGAAGTCTGCCAGGACCTGGGACTTGATTGATGTCCGGGTCGGTAGGATATATCATGTTTGCTCAGCTCCACCGCTTATTTGGTAAGTCGACCGGAGAGTTCGGGCTTGTGCAATACATTCTTCAACAGGAATGTCGTGAGCACCACGATGGGGTGGCATTGAAAATAAGGTTGTAGTTTCCTAGCTGCTGATGTGATTACTAGAACCAGTTTCTCGATTTGACTGTATCTCTTTTCTAGGTCAAGCAGAGACTTGCTGGTGTAGTACATGGGTAGTTATTTTTGCTCGACTTCCCGGATTAGTACCGCACTAATGGCTATCTCTGACACTGCCATGTAGATGTGGAGTATTTCTCCGTTGGTAGGCTTTGAAAGTAGAGGCGGGCTCGACAGATAAGTCTTTAGCTGTTGTGATGCAGTCTCATATTTCTCTATCCATTTGAAGCCTTTATTCTTCCTCAGAGTGTCGAAGAAAAGATGGCACCTTTCTGAGGATTTTGAGATGAAATAGTTGAGCGCCACTACTCGATTAGTGAGTTTTTGAACTTCGTTCACTAACTGAGGGGAAGGGATTCCCATGATTGACTGGATTTGATCTGGATTGGCTTTGATTCCTTGGTGTGTGACCAAATAACCTAGGAATTTCCCTACCGACATTGCGAATGAGCATTTAGTTAGATTGAGTTTCATACCGTATTTTTCAAAGTGTGTCGAATGCTTGCTCTAAATGTTCTAGATATGGCTCAACTTGGAGAGATTTGACGAGCATGTTGTCGATATAGACTTCCATCGTCGATCCGAACATTTCTCTGAACATTTTGTTGACCATCCGTTGATAAGTTACCCCAGCGTTTTTAAGTCCGAATGGTATTACTTTGTAGCAAAAGATGCCATTCTCGGTCACGAAAGCTATTTTCTTTTGGTCTTCGGGGTGCATCAGGATTTGGTTGTACCCCGAGAAAGCGTCCATGAAGCTAAGTAGTTCGTGTCTTGCTGTAGCATCTACCAGTATGTTGATGTAAAGTAGAGGAAATGAGTCTTTAGGGCAGGCTTTGTTGATGTGAAGTCGATGCAGACCCTCCATTTTCCATTTTTTGTTCATACGACTACCACATTTGCTAGTCAGTCTAGATAATGGACTTCTCTTATAGAACCAATGTCAATCAGTTTCTGTATTTCTTCGTTGATCATTTTGTTTCGCTCGGCGGTGAATTTTCCTCTTTTTTGTCTGACTGGTTTGATGTCAGGGTCGACTTGGAGCTCATAGACCATGATGTTGGGGTCTATGACTGTCATGTCAACGTGTGACCACGCGAAGCAGTCGTAGTGTCGGGCTAAGAACTCGATTGGTCGAGCTCTAATATCTAGATTGAGAAACGACTCGATCTGGACTTTGTGCTTGGGATATTCTGGGTGGATTTGAACTTCATCGAGCTCCTCCATTTTTGGATTATGTTGCTCGAGTTCTGGGGTCGACTGCTGTAATTGTTATAATTACGATGTATTGTTTTTCAAGGTGTTGGTATAGCATTCTCTTGAAACTCGTTGTTTTTCTCGGATCTCTCGTACTTCCCATCTAGTTGGGAAACAAAGTGTTTGGTGGTATATCGAAGGTACTGCTCTCATGTCGTGTATCCAAGGTCGATCCATTATAATGTTATATGCCGAGGGACAGTCAAGCACTGTAAACTGGGTGTTGATGTTGACACTTTCCGTGTAGATAGGGAGGGTGATTTTCCCTATGGTGTTTTTTGTGCTCACCGTTGAATCAGACCAATACGGTCGATCGTCTTACTCTGCTTGACTCATCGATCTGTATCTCTCGTAAAGCTTCGAGAAACAACACATTTGTAGAGCTACCATTGTCTATCAAGATACACTTTATTGGACAGTTAGCCATATAAATGGATATGATGAACGGGTCGTGGTATGGATTGAGCAGTCCGGTGTACTCGTCATTGTTAAAGTTGATGGTCTGGTTAAACAGAGGGTCGACTTGGCCGCTAAGTAGGAGACTTCACTGATCTCTAATCCATCGGTGATGACGTTCACGAGGTGGCATGTTGTGTTCATTTTGACACTCGTCTCGGCGGGCCAGAGTGTTCTTGCCCTTGTCGGCAAGTTATTCTTTTGCCCCCGTTTTAAGAGCTAGATCACTACAAATTTAAGGGCGATGCAGTCCTCTGTTCTATGTCCTGATCCCTGTGGAAGTTGTACCATTTGGTAGAATCCCTTTTATCGGCTGAGCTTAACATCCTTACAGGCTATTTAATCGAGTTGCCTAGGTTATTCATTACGACTATGACTTCAACAAGCGTGATGCTTAAGTTGTACTCAGGAATTTAGGTCCTCGGCTTCTCTAGTTGTCAAAGTTGTCTGTTGTGTGGGGCGCGGTTGTTGCGTGACTTATTATTCCTATGACCTCTGTAGGATAGGGTTTTGATCTACGCTCTGCTGATCTCCGTTCGACATGTCAGTTGCGTCGGTCATCATTTTTATTATGTTTTGATGAAGTATAGTTGACTTCATCTTATTCCCACTTGATTTGTGCCCAACCTTTGGTGAAGACATCTTCCATTGTCTTGCAAGGGTATTTCGTCATCTCCTTGTAAAGGTCAGAGTCGTGGAAGAGCCCTTTCTTGAAGGCGCAAATGGTTGTAGCTTGACTGCAATAGGGAATCGACATTTTCTCCTTGTTGGCCTACATAGTGGAGTAGTAACTCGCCACGATGTTGGCTGATAGTGTATAGATCATCTGATTGCTTCTCTAGTTTTTGGCTACTAGCAAACTGCTCAACGAAGATGTCGTTCAATTAAGCGAATGACGTTATTGAATTTTTTGGCAAGTTTGAGTACCATTGTAGAGCTGAACCTACTAGGCTTGATCCAAATCCCTTGCACACGCAGGCTTTGCTCTAATATCTGGGTATTGCTGCCATGAACATGCGCTGGCAGTATTGGGCAATGTGGTCGTCTAGATCCGTCATGCCATCATAATGCTTCATATTGAGGAAGCTGAACTTTCTTGACATCTCAACGAGCACGATGGCATTGACGAAAGGGGAGTCGGCGAAGCTATTGATAAAGCTCTTATTAATTGGGGCCGACATTCCAAAAATGCGTTGGATTAAGGTCTATTTCTGCAAACCTACGTACAAGTTCAGGGTCAGATAAAGCTAAAGTCGAGCCTACTATACCTATCGTGTGCAACGCTGGCGGGGTTTGCGCGTTTGCTGCAATTGTCGTTGGGTGAGTGACAACTTTTGTATTGGTCAGGGGAGCTTGTTGAATAAGAGCCGGCTGGTTCGTCTCCCCTTGGACAGTAGTTGCCATGGTAGCTAGTACGGTTGAATCAGGCACGACAGGTTCTGGGGCCTAATGGTCTTCGGGTACGACAATGTCGTTCGCGCTTGATCTCAATTCGAATATTAGATGACAGATGTTAGAGGTTAATGTCGCGGGGGTTGTTTGTCCTGGAGCAGATGATGGGTTAATGTTGAGTTCGTAACGGACGTGGCCAAACCTCGACGGCAGTCTGGTTGAAGTTGTCAGGGACTCGACCTTGGTCTGCAAGTCTATGTTTTCAGCACGAACAATTTTGTTCTCTACTTCCAACGCCTGGAATCATTCAGAATTCTCGTTCATCTACGCCATTAGAATCGCGAGCTGGGCCTCCAATGTAGTGGGGTTTGATTCCTCTGCCATGATGTCTGAATACCAATCGTTGCGCTTATTAGATGCTGTTGGGCCCCACAATGGGTGATGTACTTATTTTATACCTCGCAAGTGGACGAATCAATTTGTTAGTATAGCTTCGACAAGTTCAAGGATTGATCCCATAAAGATTGATGATTTAATTACTACTTTAATTATAATTTAATTAAAATTGAAATTTAAAAGTCTTTGAGTTTGTTTTGAATTCTGAAAAGCAATTTAAACTAAATTAAAACACTGAGGAAAAGAGTTTGAATTGTGAAAGAATGCGAAGAGAAACTAGGTCATCGATGATCTAAATATATCCACTTATGTATCCAACTGTATTACAAAAGTATCTATTTAGGTTCATGATTCGTTCTTAATATAGTTATGGTTATCACCTTTCAAATTATTTAACCAAGTATTCCCAATATTAATTACCGTTACCGTTAGGTTATGAATTCAGTAATTGACACCAAGAACTCATTAAGATCTAAGAACTTTAAGAATCAATACACAATTTTATGATAAACATACAAATCATACATCAATTATCCATTAGAGATATATAATTTATAAACAGCACGTAACAACGATTATTCTATTTAGAAGTTATATAACCTAGAACTGACATGTAACAACGATTATCCCAGTTTTTGAAATCTCAAATAATTATTATCTACATTCTAATGAAACTCAGAGCTAGCACGTAATAATGATTATCCTAGTTCATCAACAATAGAAATATAAACAATAAACAATTAAATCATGAATAAAATAAAACCATGAATAGAATAAAAATAATAGTCTTTAACATGAGCAAATTAATATTCTTCACATCGATTCCCTGATTATGGATTAGTTACACATCATGAAAAAATAAACAATAAAAAGAGAATTAAGAAAGAAAGAACTCATGGTGATCATCCAAAAGCTTCTCAATCTTCTTGTTCTTCTTCGTCTTGATTGTTTCTTGATCTATAATAGATGGAAGATGGCTTCAATGGTGTATGGAAGAATTTGTATATAGTATGAAAGGAGATTTGGTAGCGGAATGGTCCCATTTGGTGGCTTGGGACTTAGCATGTGCCATAAGCCTTTAAACCCCTAGGTGTCCCTAGTAGGAGGAGTATAGTCTCCTGAGGGTTTACCAGTAACGATACCCACAAGCGTTCCCTATTATGTAGCAATGTGAAGAAAATGCAATATGAAATTTATCAAGAAACGACAATACTTGTTCAATTCAATTTTTAGATATTAATAACATATCGAAGTTGTTCATACCTCACAATTTATTCACATCTACACTTAATCACTAAATGTCAAAAACAAATGTGCTATGAAATCTAAGATGAAATTCGCCTTGACCCTAATTCTCACCAAGTAATATCTCAATATCGCTCGAATCCTAGGCGCACACTCTTGATCAATATATGCGAAGGGAAATTATGCACAAGAAATTCAAAAATTACATTGTATATGTATAATAAAATAGAAAGACGCTCAAATATTTCAAATTAAATCTCACGAATGAATTCATAAACTATGAACAGAATAATCACAATGCTTACTCATGCAAGTTAATTAGAATTATTGTAAGATCGATAGGACATTTCTAAAGGTTGTAATGGGGCCAAAGGTGACGGCTAACAATAAAGGGAATGGAATTCAAAGAACCTAGAATCACATTGAAAGATTTATCAATTTAAAAAACACATACATAACTATTTTCTACTTCTTTTCTTGGCATCCAAGCTTTCACAGTAAACTTTTGATTTTTTTTCTTTTATGCTTTTGATCTCTTTGTTTTGAGAGACTTCACTTAGTATTTATTTATTCACTATTTTTCTCAATTTTGAAGGATGCCTTTATTTCTTTTTATTTTTATCATTGAAGAGTTCTTTTAAGTGTTTTTTAAGCTTTTTTTATTTTTTATTTATTTTGCATCTACTCAATGTAATCATAAGCTATAATATATGGCTTTTTAATATGGTGATGGGGTGAGGAAAACATGGTGATAAAAGAAAAAGTTTATTCATGTTTGGCTTCAAATGGGGTTATGAAGCACACAAATGAGACGAAATTTGGCATTTTCAAAGTTCAAACACACATAGCCTAAATCACTTTTTACAAATCATCCAATTCACTAACATAGCAAGCATGCAATTTATTCAGTTATGACAGTTCATAGAATCCAAAGAAAATCCTATAGAGATCATTCTATTTCAAAGAATAAACACGAAGAGTGTATAAAGTGAAAAACAACAAACCCTATCAGAAATAACGTTAAAAGGCTCAATAACTCACAAGGGTGGTCTCCACTATTTATCCTAGAATCCCAAGCACACTATTTCTACATAAAGTTCAAAACATGCAGAATATGATTCCTTACTCAGTATGATTCCTAAGATATCAAATTAACATCTACAAATTGAAAAATCACATGTATATTGTTAAATTTGACAAACTCACATTGTTTCAAGAACGCATGACATTATTACACTACAAAGCAAATTTTTTCAAACTGCTGAATTTCAGAATTGACCTACGTCCAGTTTTCAGTGCATATCTTGAAATATATTTGGTAGATTTTTTGATGAAATTTTATATTCCAAGTGCGCGGAAAACAGTCTCCAACCCTATAAATAGGACTTGTAGATTGGGGGCAACATCTATTACAAACCGCGTACGACATTCTTGTAAACTGCTTTACACACGAGCACTTGATTACATTCGACAACTGTAAACTGCTCTGCTTGTCGCCGGCTTTCATTAGCTCCTTGTATTATTTCATTAGCTCGACTTTAATCTGAATGACTGCGTCATTGGCAATAGTCTCGCACTTTTCCATGAGAAGGCTCACTTGACCAAGGAGGTTATCAATCTCAGCCTTCTGCTCCATCCAATACCGATCCTCGTTTGCAACCAGCACGAGGACCCTCTGCTTCAGCTCTTGTAGCTTCTTATCCTTCTCACACTCGACCTTTTTTTCTTTAGCTATTCTAACTTTTTGTTGTCGAGCTCCTTTTTTAGCAAATCGATTTATTGGTGGCAATCTTTCAAGCGTAGAGAGGAGTTGGAGAGTTCGTTCTTCCAGTACACCTGAATCTCTAGAACCTGCATCCAAAATGTCGTCAGAACAGAAAGGTCAAACCCTCAAAATCAATAACGAAATAAAAACCTTACAACTTACATGGAAAGTGTTGGCGATCCCTCAATCGATCATGTTCAACATGCTGACATTCCTCTTATATTGAGCGTCACGCAAGAAGACGAACTGATCGGTGCTTTCGATCAAGGCCTTGAAATAATTGTAAGTCGAGGTCCCAACAGGAAATGGGATATCAATGTTGGAGCTCAACTCATCCGTCACCTTCTGCTTCTTCTTGACCTGCTTGGAGGCATCCCTTTTAGGGTTTTGGCTAGAAGGCGATTCAGGAGCAATAGTCGAGGACTGGCCAACCTGCAGCATCGGGGCCACGTTTTGCTGGCCGCTCGGCTGCTTCCTCTTTTTGTAACATCCCAAATTTTGAGAAAATTAATTTTGAATATGTGAATATAAATTTTGTGATTTGAGGGGTGTAAAACGTAATTAAAAGTATATTTATTTTTATGGTTTTCAGGTGGACCAGATGGAACGGTCCAGAAATGATGCAAGAAGAAAAAGGAGTGAAAAACTGGGGCAGAGTGTATCGCGACCCCTCATCGCGATCACAGGTCGCGATGAGCTGCTCGCGACAAAACATAACATTTTGGGCAGTGAGCAACGCGACCTGGTCATCGCGACCACAGATCGCGATGACTGGCTCGCGATGAAGAAGTGAAATCCTGGCAGTGAGCATCGCGACCACCATCGCGACCAGGGTACCGCGATGGGTGATCGCGATGAAGGCGATGGAAATTACTCCAGTGAGTACCGCGACCACAGGTCGCGACGACCGACAAATTATAAAAAAAAATAATTCGTCGCAGAAAGCCCTAAAAACAGAAGAGGAGAGAAAATAGAGAGGAAGAGACCGAGAGAGAAAGAAAAGAAAGAAGAAGAAGAAGAAGAAGAAGAAGAAGAAGAAGAAGGGGAAGAGAAAAAGAAAAGAGAAAGAAGAAGAAAAGAAAAAAGAAGAAAAGAGAAGAGAAGAAGAAAGAGAAAAAGGAAAAGAAAAAGGAAAAGAAAATTCGGAAAGAAAAAGACGTAAAAACGGAATCCAGGTAGGTGTACACTGATCTCTGCATTTGTGATAATTTTCGTTATATATATTTTCATTTGAATTTCGATATGTCATTAAATTGAGCATGAAATTTATGTATGGATTTTGTATAATTCTGTTTTGTTTACGAATGTTGTAGAAACTGTCTGAAAATTTATTTAGGAATATGTGTGGAAATGATTTTTGGAAAACTTGTATATAATGATTATTTCGTAAATACGATTTGAAAATTAATTGTTGGATATAACGAGTTGAGACTATTGTATCTCGCGGGGTAAACCTGCTATAGTCCAGTTCAGGCGAATCCCGGAGATAACCATGGTACTGATAGTGATAATTGCTGCATCTCGCGGGGTAAACCTGGCATGGTCCAGTTTAGGTAAATCCCGGAGATAGATATTGCACTAATGATATTGATAACTGCTGCATCTCGCGGGGCAAACCTGGCAAGGTCTAGTTTAGGCGAATTCCGGAGATAGCCATTATACTGATAGTGATGACTGCTGCATCTCGTGGGACAAATCTGGTTGAGTCCAGTTTAGGCGAATCCCGGAGATAGATATTGTACTGGTATACCTGACAGTGACATCTCGCGGGACAAACCTGGCTTAGTCCAGTTTAGGCGAATCCCGGAGGTGAACGTTACACTGATGTTACAGAAATAGAAATGTATGATGAGTGTACCGCCAGAATAGAGAATGAAAGTGAATAAAATATTTAGATAAGGAAAATATTACAGAATGAATAAAATGATTATAAAATAATGGAAAACTAAATGTTGTATGTTTTACTGTTTTAATTTAGCTGTTTTTATTCATATGTATTTATATGATTTCTTTCAGTGAGAAATTGGAATATTTTTATTATGAAATGATTATTGATTTTGATACTTGAGTTGAGTGTACATCTACTAGGCATTATTGCTTAGCGCGTCAATTTTATCACGCGCAGGTATCAGATACACAGGAGGAAACAAATAATAGAGAAGAAGTAACAGCAGATTGAAGGTCCAGAGTCACAGTTTCTTTTGAGTAGTTATACTTGAATTTGAAATTGTATATTGTATATAGTGAAGCATACATATACAGAAATCTGTAATTCGACATGTGTATATATGTTTTATAATAATTGCTTTATGATTTATATTCTTTTCAACTGTTTGTAAATCTTAATTAAATATGTTTTATTTGAAACTGTTTGGAAGTCGCACTAAACGGCAGAGTGCGCATTGATTTGAAATGTGGAAATAGAAGTGTTGAAAGTATATTGTATTATCTTTGTTTTATTGAAAACAGGTTTTGGAAAATCGGAAAATTAGAGGAAACTCTGCCGAAATTTTTGAAAATAAAATTTGATGGGCTCACTAGAAACATATTTTTAAACTATAAGTTATATGATTTTCACTGGTTTGAAATTTATAAAGTGAGTTAAGTAAAGTTTTGATAACCGGTAGCGCTTCCTAGGTCGATCCAGTCGGGTCGGGTCAGGGGGTGTTACACTTTTGAGCTGAAGCCAAGGCCCTTTCACGATGCCTGGCCAACGCTTCATCAGCAAATAGGATCTTCGGCTTGATGTTTGACATGAAAACATAGACATAAAAACAAACAACTTTCATTCAGACACAATCACCAATTCGTTTTGCAATATAGTTAAAACGGACGTTGAAAATAGATCACGTGCAGATTTTCAAAAACAGGGCATCACCCATGACCTTTGGTCTAAGAAACAGTTATGACATTTGAAGTACCACCCAGAAATTTACGTTCTTTGTATATTCGAAATCGGCACGAAAAAATAAAGAATGCATCACGGTTGAAAAAATTTATTTTCTCACCAAATGGTACAGTTTTAATGAAACATTTGCCTTAAAATTTTTCAAAACAGGGCACTTTTTCTCAGAGTTTGAACAAAAACGAAAAATAAAAACCAAAATGAATTCACTTCCCCAAACCTAATATAAATATTGTCCTCAATGTTTATATGATATTAATACATGGACAATGAATACATAGAATATAAAATGTATGAACTCTAAACACACATACAAAAACAAGAAAAAAAAAACTAACAAGAAAAACTAGAATTAAAAAGAAGTACCTAGGTGGATTGCCTCCCACCAAGCGCTTTATTTAACATCTAAGCGAGACGTGAAACAAGATCTATCCTTTCGTCGATGGATCATCGTCCAAATATGGACCCAATTGATGCTAATTTATTTTAGAATACAATCTCCTCTTGAACTTTCTTAATTTGGAAGCTTCATTCAGCAAGACTTGGAGAACTTTGAATTGTCCACCTGAAAAGCAACACAAACTCACATTGCTAATCAAAAAAAATTTACCTTATTTGAGACCTTTTCGGCAGTGCTTCTTTAGTATAATGAGACTTCTTTTTCATTTTCGCACACTCGTGGGGTTCTGGCACCTCCAGAGGCATCTGCAACTGCTTTCCACGATTTGCCTGGTCGGGCATGTCTGATGGAAAATTGGCCTCGTTTTCTGCTAGTTGCTACTACTGGCTTCTGCAGTCGCACAATGATGGTCTCGGAATTGCTTTGTCTTCAGGTAGTAGTGCATAGTTCTACTTCTCAGTAATTTGATCTTCATCTGTAGACTAGAGCAAAAGTGGATTTTTTTTGGGTTCAAGTTTCAATACAGAAACATCGGGAAACTCTGTTTGCACTCAAGATCTGATAGAGGGACCTATTGGGATTTATGCCCTAAAACTTGTATTTGTAAATAGTTAAAAGACTTAATAAGAATTATCAATTTATCACTCTAGTTTAACAGCGTTTTATATTCAGTAATACATTCATATTGTGCAAGAACACCCAAGATTGCAAGATTTAATCTCAGAATGAATATATGAAAGTCATAAACAGTAGGATTCATTTTGAGACATGTAATCTAAAGAGTCCGTAGAGAGCAAACAAAGCTGGGTACTTTGTTTGTGGTTAATCTACTACTGCGGTTCATTCTGTAATGTACGGTGGTCTTATCCTAGACCGCTCATGTAGTTGACATGAGAATGGAGGTACCTTATATGATGAGATCATATAGGACTGGGCCACGATTTATATGAATCTCTCATCAAGATCCGTTAGTAGATGAGATTCATATATATATATCGATAAACGATGGCTATTTATAGGTGATATTAATCCTGAGTGTGTATATATATATATATATATATATATATATATATATATATATATCGATAAACGATGGCTATTTATAGGTGATATTAATCCTGAGTGTCTTATCGACTCCTTCAAGTTGGATCGTGGCTTTTGATTTACCATGAGTGAGGTCGATGTGAATTCTCAATCAATACCTCCACATCTAGGAGTTGCAGTTTGACTTGTGGCTGAAATGGTATGAACACGATAGTGGAATCTGCTCTTTTTTTATTGAAGTAGAAGAGTAGTTTCCTTAAGGGTTGATTCATGGCTTGGACAATTATGAGATCTCTCCTTCTTCTGTGAGGAAGACAAGATTTGATTGTTCATTAGAGAATCAATGATTGTTCATTAGATAATCAACGGTGCTTAAAGGAAAAAATATATCTAAAGGGGTATAACGGACATTAAGACCCAGCTATAGTTATGAACTACTTGTGGAGGATCACACTGTATGTAAATGGTTATATCAATGGACGCTGAGACTTTAGATTGTATAAACATGTCTACAGTTCTGAAAGTGCAGCCTCAGGGTTTTAGTGGAATAACTCCGAGGTTAATAATCGTAAAATATTAATTAAAGAGTTCAATTAATATTACTGAATATTATTGGAGCTTAAAACTGTGGTCCATTAGGTCCCCTTGATAGCCCTTATGGTTATTAGTAACGAAAATCACGGTAAACAAATTGGATGGTCCAATTAATAGTGTTACTGGTACGCCTTTTTGTACCCGCAAGTATACGGGGTCAGCACAAGTAATAAAAAATGAGTAAATTATTGTCTCTACATGGATATTTAGGTGTTGAGTATTAAAATTAACTAAATCTATATCTATTTGAATAAATCGAGAAGGTTTATATAAAGGGAATTAAAGACGAAAACAATAAAAACATGCAAACGCGGAATACACAGACCAATATGAGAGATTAGCTAGGGTATTTGAATTCACCTAATCCATCCAATTGAGTTTCATGAAAGTACATTATTGCGATTTAATCATTAATTTTGATGATCGTGTTTATCTAAATTATCCAAAATTCTCTCTCTCAAGATAAATCGGACCTATTACCGCATACACTAATATCCCATCTCTCAATGGATATCCAAGCGCATGAAAATGCCTTAATCACAATAAATGCCTTAATCGATCACACAAGTAAATTAGCATATCTCTATTTAATTCTACTTATAGTGGACATTACATCGAGCACGTTGTGGGCGTCACGTCTCAGTTCATAACACACAACCATAAAATCAACTAAATGCAGGCCATTACATTCAGAAGCATTAGGATTCATAACTTCACTCAACAAATAATAATCAATCACAATAAATTAGACAATCAATTCATTCAACTTTCATAGAAAATGATCCATCAAAACTCTAACTTATAAGTTTAGGTCATAATCAATGAACTACAACCAAACATGTTTTTCAATTATAAAAGAAAGTTACAAGAATTAAATCAAAGAATAAAAGGGATAGAAAAACTCTTGGAACGTATGAACTCTCGTCTTCTTCCAATTGCGAATTCTTCTAGCTTTCACTTTCTCCAAATCCAAGCTTGATGGTGAGAATATGACTCAAGGATCGAATTTAAACCCTCTTGTCTCCAAAACGATCTTCTTCTCCCCTTTTGCCTCTTCTTCTCTCCCTTGGTCTCCTCTTGGTTCTCTGAATTAAGCCCTAGCCGAACTCCCCTTTGTTTCCACTCTTTTTTCTTTTTATAGCGTGCTGGTTTAGGGCTGGAAAGTACCACTCGCGACTTGGCCAAGTCGCGAGAGTCTCAGGTTTGCTGCTGGAATTAAGTTGTCATGACTTGGCAAGTCGCAACCTAAGCTGCGAGTGTCTCGGCCTGTTTTTGGAGTTATACGCTCGCTACTTACACAAATCGCGACCTAAGTCGCGACTCAAGTCGCGGGACTGCGCACTAATACGAAAATAAACACAACGTCTTCTAGAAAACTCAGAATCATGAACCGCAAAAGTTTTCAGAAAGTAGACATCTAGACCTTTCTAGAAATATAAATTTCATGACCCAGTTCATTCTGTGGAATTTATGATGGCCTCCGAAATATGACAGCTGTGCACTCCCAAATCTTCAATTTAATCCACCAAGGCTTTTCAATTACGCACAAACTCTTATTACATGCACACTAGATAAAAACATTAAAAACAACCGATAATTACCCACGAATGGGATAAAAGTAGGTAAAGAAATGTAACACCCCCTGACCCGACCCGGCTGGATCGATCCAGGGAGCGTTACTCAGGTTTCCAAAACTTTCTCAATTCATTTTATAATTTCTAAAATCATTGTGAGCCCATCAAATCAATTTTTCAAACCATTGGAAAACCATCTAGTTTATAATTTTTAAAACAATTTTCGAGTGAGCCCATCGCAATAAACTTTTTACAAAAATTCAGCAGAGTTCTGTTTGTTTTTCGGATTTCCCAAAACCTGTTTTTCACAACTCAAATCAAATACAAATCATATCAACACTTCAAATATCCTTTTCAAACAATTGCGCACTCTGCCGTTTAGTGCGACTTTCCAATACAGTTTATAAAATAAAACGATTCAGAAGTCAATATTTACAAACATTCTGAAAACGAAAAACAGAAATCAATAAATAATTTACAAAACATATAAATATAAACTCTTCGAAATTACAGACTTCTGTACATGCATGCTGCAGAATATATATATATATACAAAAATATCTCTACCCCAAGTCAATGTAGCGACTCCAAACTTCAAGCTACAGAAAACTCCTCTTCAGTCTTTTACCTCTTCAGGATCCCTGGTACCTACGCGTTAGAAACAAAACTAACGCGCTAAGCATATAGCTTAGTGGGTGTACACTAAACTCAAATATGAAAATCATAAATAACTTTTAACAAGAAACAAATTACAATATATCTCTTTTCGATGCTAATCATTTACAAATCCATTTAACTTCAAAATCAAAGCATAAAACAGTTTTAATCACTTTAATTTCAACAATAAGAACAACATATAAAATCGATCAATAAAGTTATTCAATTCACTTCTCAATTCACTTCAAATCTGGCCCGCTAGAATACTCAACATACTAGGACTGGAATATGGGTCAAACTCCCACCCTAGGACGAATCCTAAGAGTGGTACGTATCTCCCTACTCTAGGACCGAGGGTACGGAACCTAGAGAGGTACATAACTCCCTATCCCAGGAACGAATCCTTAGGAAGGTACGTGTCTCCCAACCTCAGGACGAAGCCGTGAGGAGGTACGTGTCTCCCTGCCCCTGGACGAATCCATGAGGAGGTACATAATAATCATCAATAGCATATCAATATCGGCGCAGTACTGCTCACTGAACCCACCTGGTATACCAACCTCCTACATCCATTTCTATGTCTAAGTATCCTAAGGCCGTTACGATAGACTATTTTCAAATATTCACTATATTTACAATCAACGGAAACATTCGAGTTCAATAATATAAATGTTTCATAGGAAAATCAACATTATTTATACAATAATCGAAAACAAATAATTTCCACGAAATCGAAGTAATGAAAATACGATCAACAATAAAATCATTCAACGAATATAAAATCAACACATAAAAAAAATGAAAATCTTCGAATAAATCTCAGATTCAAACTAAAAATACTTAATGCTTTCGTAAAAAGTTCGAAAACGGAGGTACACCAACCTGGATACCTTTTTTTTTTCAACAAATCGCGTTTCTACGATTTTCTTTTCCTTTTCCTTTCCCTTTCTCTTTCACCTTTTCTTTCCTTCTTCTTCTTTCTCTTCTTCTTCTTTCTTCTTCTTTCTTCTTTCTTTCTTCTTCTTTCCTTCTTTCTCTCGGTCTCTCCTCTCTCTTTTCTCTTTTCTATTTTCTGTGGCTTCTGCGAGAAGTTAAATTTTTTTTTATATTTTTCGGTCGTCGCGACCTGTGGTCACTCCACCAGGTCGCGGTACTCACTGGAGCGTTTCCACCGCCTTCATCGCAAGCACACCTCGTTGCTCACTGCCAAAATTTGACATTTTCATCACGAGCAGTTCATCGCGATCTGTGGTCGCGGTGACTGGTCGCGATGCTCACTGCCAAAATTTCCATGTTTCATCGCGAGCGGCCCATCGCGACCTGTGGTCGCGGTGACCAGGTCGCGATACTCACTGCCTCAGTTTTCAATTTTTCATGCATCATTTTCGACCGTTCAATTTGATCCACCTAGAAATCATAAAAATAAACATACTTTTAATTACATTTACACCCCCTCCAATCATAAAATTTATATTCACATATATAAAATTAATTATTCGAAATCCGGGATGTTACAAGAAAGGTACTAACGAATGCCCATTTTTTATCAAGAAATGGAGCCAACAGTTACGAAAGTAACGCAATTTAAATAAAGGAGAATAATTAAATAATGTGATTATTTAATTATATATTTAATAAATTAATAGAATATTAATAATTATGAATTATTAAATAGGAGGTTACGGAATCAAACAGTGACAGTGTCAAAAGAATTAAAATAATTTGATTATTTTAATAGCCCCACAGGTCACAGGTTCAAGTCTTTAGGAAGACCAAAACAAATAGTATTTAGAATCCTATTTGACTTAGTCAAACTTAAACCCTAAAGAGGTAGTGTTTAAGAGTTATTTGATAATCAAAATTATTTTCTTCCCTTCAAAACCATAGGAAGATTTTGTTCAGAGTGAACAGATGCAACATGAAGGCAGTGACTTGGTAGCACATTTGGCACAACAGAGTCTAGGGCGTCCCCCTCTTCCGTTGTACACAATTCCAAGCTTTCATCTTCACTGTCATAATAAGTCTCTACTTATTCACCATGGGAAGAACATATGGTTGCTTCGGCTTGTTTCGTATGACTTGAAAATTCTTTAGGTGCTTGTTTTTGCAAGCATTCCTGAATTTGATGCAAGTGAACCTGCATTCTCCTTAGAGTTTCATCCCCTTCATTCATTCTCAACTCAAATTTGGCTTCAACATCTTCAAGAACTTTGATCAATTTCTCTTTTGATGATGGGTTCATCGCTTGAGCTTGCTCTTGGATGTACTCCGAAAAAGCTTCTCTATCCTTATTCACTCGCAGATTTGAACACTCATGTTTCCTTCTTGGGTTTTTGTTTTTAATCCGAGAAGAATAGCTAGAAGGCAAGAAGAGCTTGTCTCTGCGATGGAGTAGCAAATTCAGTTCCTAAATTTATTTATTTTTTCTTAGTATTCATGTTAGATGGAGATCCAATCTAGATTTTTATTTTTCTTAAAAAAAATTTCTTTTTATTTTTTTCCAGTAGTGGTAGAGATCCATTTTAAAAAATATTATAATTTCTTTTTATTTTTTTATTTTTTAATTAGGGGTATTTGTATCATTTTAAGTAAAGTTTTTGCTCATACCATTAATTTTGACAGAGTCAACTAACTGTAGGATAGTAACATGTAATTAAATCTAAACTTACAATTTCAATACAATATGATCAAACGTCAGGGTACTTCATTACAATTTGTCCTAAAAAATTAAGAAGAATTTTAAAAAAAAAAAAGTAAAAAAAAAAAAAAGAAACCTTTGTTGAGATCTAATATGGAGACTGGATCTCCACCAAATGAGGAACAAAAAGAAAAAAAAAGCGAGAGAGAAACACTATCGAGACCCCAACCACCATCACTGGAGACCTACAGGCTACAGCGATAGCCAGCCATCACCATGACTAGATCTCCAGCGATGGTGGATTCGATTTATTTTTTTTATTTTTTTTTTGTTCTTAGTTGGGTGGAGGTCTATTCTCCAGATTGGATCTCCACCCACCAAAATTTCTTTCTTTTTTTTTCAAAAAAAAATATTTTTTCTTTTTAAAAAATATTATTTTTCAATATTATCTCAACTGTCCATCAAGATTAATGGATGATGGAGTTCTATTTAATTTTTTTTTTAATTTTATTAATTTCTTAGAAACAAATTAAGGAAAAATAACCATATTACTCTTTTAACAACTGGTTTACCGTTAGCTCTAACAGTCATGGATACTAACATATAATTAAGGATAAACTCACGATTTCATTACAATATAACTAAACGTCATGATACTTCATTGTAATTTACCCTAAAAACAAATAATATTCCTTGTTTTTAATAAATATGTGAGTTCTTTATTTATGTTGCAATATATAGGGGTCATTTTGGGAAAATATCACCATTTTATTAATTTTAGAGGAAATAATACATAAAATGAGTTTGGGACAAAAATGTGTCTTTTATCATTAGATAAAAGGAAAAAAAAGATAGAAGAGAAAGAGAAAAAAAGAGAAGAGAGCTTGACCATGAAAGGAAGAAAAAAGAGAGAAGCTCAATCATGAAAGAGAGAGAAGCGTGACCGCCGTCATCAGATGTGAGAAAGAGAAGAGAAGCTTGACCACCATAGCGAACTTCGACCGTCACCGTTTGTTGAACTTGAATGGCCGTTGAAGACAATTTCATGAATTGATTTTATATAGGTTTGGGTTTAAATGTGGTGGATTGATATTTGACTTTGAGCCTTATATTGAAATTGGTTGGATTTTGTGTTAGGATTTGGTAAAATTTCAAATTTTTTTTGTTAGTCGTGATCTATTATACTTGTTCGTGATCTAGTTTCCATTTTCGTACTCTATTTTACAGTAAACTATTGCTTTGACCTCGAACTACTGAAAACAAAAAGATAAAATTGGTTTAATAAATGATATAATGGTGTTTCCACCCAAATAGATTTTATTTGGCCAATTTTATTAAAGTGGTGCTAGTATCACAAAAACCAGAAGTGCCATTTTCCACCAAACTTTCTAAATATTTTTATTGTTAACATCTAACCTTAGTTCCATGTTAAGAGAACCCATTTATTTAAGATAAAAAGGTATGGTGATGACAAAAATTACTAAGCCAATAATTACAAGAAACTAGCTTATAAGTAGGTCATTTTAATACTTCAAATACTCGTTTAATTTTACTCCAATGTCTTATGTGGTTAAAAAATTAAAGAAAGAAACAATTCAATAAAAAAAATTAAAAATTAAAAGAAATCCATTTATATTATGTTTCTAATGCGTCATGGTTGGCTTAGGTTTCTGATAGGTATAATATAATGGCCACTCTCTCATTCTAGGCTAGATTTAGAATTAAATAAAACAATAAAATAATAAAATAATATTTCTCCTTCACTTATGGAACGCTTCGAATCTCATAACGATTAATAAATAAATAATTTATGAGGAGATCTCTCTTCTGTAATATGAGAGTTATTTTTCGGACCGTAATTATAGTAGTTGATCTCACTTGGTCACGGCAAACTCCTGACCCAATTCAAAAACCCGTGACTGATGCATTTTCTCTACAGCTGCTGCCCAGAAAATGGGTAGAGTACTACTATAATTTATAATACAACTATTCTATATATCGGCTATGGTTTATGCTCTTTCAAGCACAAAAACATCTCGTCGTGGCCTCCCTGATCACCTTGTTGATCCTCTCCTCTTTTTCTATATTCTATCTGTCCAACTTCTTCTCCATCAAACCATTGATTTCCGATATCCTTGCCTTGTCTAGAGTACTGGAATTTGGTCCCATTCTCATCTGCAATATCACCTCCATATTATTTTCTACGGCATTAATAATCGTGTTAACTGTAAACGTGGTCGGAAATTAACAAGACTCTTCCTTCAAAGTATTTTTGTCGTCAACACTGAGTACATCATTTAATTGGTCATCTATACTTGGTTCTTAATAACCTCCTTCGTGTTTCGATAGATTTTCTCCCTCTTAAAAAACCTGCTAGTCTATGGAGCTAATTGTTGTTCAACATCCAGTTGCCTCGAAAGCCTTATCGATCATACTTGTAATTACAGCTTCAGTTCCTCTACACTTTCTTTTGTTGGATTGTAAAGTATGAAAAATCCAGTATATTGCATGAAGGGATCACGTGAAGTGACAATTTTACCTTTAAAGTTTTAATATTTTAAAGGGTTAATTGCACCAATACCCTTTATATATCGTTTTTTGCAATCGCTGGTAATCTTTATCTTTATTGTACAAATATCCTCTGAATTTCGTTGACCAAACCGTTGATTAACGAAGAAGGTAATGGCTTGGTATTGTAGCAAGGGCAAATTCGTCTTTTTCCCCTTAAATTAATTAAAACAATTAAAAAATTATTAAAAAATTATTTTAATTAAGACCAATTTAATTATTCATCATCTTCTTCAATTAAATTCCTAATAACAACCAAATTCATTTTTTTTTCAATTCCAATTAAACTCCAAACAAACCCAAATCCAATTTTTTTCTTCAACCACAATACAAATTCATTCTTTAACCAAATAAACCCAAACAAATTTAAATCCAGATTTTTTTTTTCAAATGTCCGAAATTTTCTTCTTCTTCTTCATTTTTCTCCAACCACACATTTTCTTCTTCAAGCAAACCTTTTTTTTTTTAATCCAAGCATCTTCTTTGAATTATTTTTTTAATCCAAATATCTAATTTAAATTTTTGGATTCTTGGGTTTATATTTTTGGGTTTGTTGAAGATGATTTGTTTGGAGAAGAAAAATAAATCGAATTTTTAACTTTTGGGTTTGTATTTTGGGTAAGAAGAAGAAGTTATTAAAGAGAATTTATTTTGAGAAGAAAAAAATAAAATTTAAATTTTTGGATTTGAATTTTAGGGTTTATTAAAGAAGAAGAAAAAAAAAAAAAAAAGAAGAAGAAGATTTGGAGAAGAAAAAATAAAATTCAAATTTTTAGAGGAGAATGAGGAGGAGGAGGAGAAGAAGAAGAAGAAGTAGAAGAAAAAGAAGAAAAAGAAGAAGGAGGAGGTTTGGAGAAGAATATGGAGTTGATTTGTTTGGAGAAGAAAATAAAATTCGAATTTTTAGAGGAAAAGGAGGAGGAGGAGAAGAAGAAGAAGTAGAAGAAAAAAGAAGAAGAAATTTTTTTTTTTTTTTGTTCAATTTTTATTGAAGAAGATGATGAATAATTGAAAAAAATTGGATTTAGTTGTTATTAGGAATTTAAGCAAAGAAGATGATAAATAGTTAAATTGATTTTAATTAAAATAACTTTTTAATAATTTTTTAATTGTTTTAATTAATTTAAGGGGAAAAAGATGAATTTGCCCTTGCTACAGTACCAAGCCGTTAACTTCTCCGTTAGTCAACGGTTTGGTCAATGAAATTCAAAGGATGTTTATGCAATAAAATTAAAAATTGCCAGCAAGTGCAAAAAACGATATATAAAGGGGATGTTAGTGCAATTAACCCCTATTTTAAACCCTTATATTCTTAGAATTTATGTAAAAAGAAAAATAAGGCCGTTTTGAGTGTATTCTTTGTAAACATTGTTTAATAGTAGAATTCAGTACCGGTAGGCTTCGTGGATGAAAGAATTATATTAATCATCGAACCACGTAAAAAATATTTTTCGTGCTTTCGTTTGTGTGTATAATTTATTGTTGTTTGAGTTTGTCCGTAACAACTTAATTGTTGTTAGGATTCTAGCATTTGCACCAGAAGAAAATAGTAGAATTAAGGCACTTTGGGAAGCAGAAGAGTTTTGTCAAAGACATGCAACTACATGGTCGTTTTCTTCTATTCACAATATTAACTACATGGTTGATAATACCTCTTAAATAATCATCCGTGTTTCATATAATTATTGAGTCACTTGTCCTCGACTGTATCCTCTTAGCTTGGCTTGGACGCCTTGAAAAAATACTACGACCGTGAAGGTTATCTGTTGATGTAATTCAATCTTAAATGTAATTTTGTAAACCATTGCTTGCATTTTCGCCTTCTTGTTAGGTTTGGCACACCCTTATATTTTATAAGGCTGTCTTGGATTAGATTAAAATAAATTGCAGGGCAAATTTTTTAAACACTCACATTTTATTTTAACAGACAAATCTCCTTAAACTCGTTAACTACCGCCTAATTTAGAGATTCAAGGTAAAAATGTCCTTTTAAAACATTAACAATAATATAAAAATACTTTAAAATATATAAAATAATTATTTCTTATTGAATATTTTTAACTTATTAAATATTTTTTAAAAACCAAGTAAATATTTTCAATTTAAAATAGTTTTTACTAAATAATAAAAAATAATTTTTTTTCAACTTAAAATATTTTTTTAAAAATAATAATATATTAAAAAGCCAAAAAAATGTAAAATATATTTTTTTTTTGAAGAAAAAGGATCCAACAAGACCCAACAAGCGAAGATGACAGACTATTCTGGCCTATGCGCTAGAACACAAGACTCCACGCAGGGAGGAAAATCATTTAACCAGAACCGATCCGAACTCAACGAACAAGCAAACTTCGTCAGCCTATGCGCAACCGAGTTAGCTTGCCAGGGAACAAATTGCACACAAGACCCTGGAGAAGAAGCAAGTAAACCCCAAATATCGTGCAACACAATGCCAACCTCAGACGACACAATGCCAACCTCAGACAACACAGAGGAATAGGAATTAATCGCATTAACCAACACTAAACAATCTGATTCAACCAGCCCCACAAACCACCCAGCAACAACCATAAATTGTAACCCACATAGGAGAGCAGTAGCCTCAGCAAGCAGAGGAGACAACGCAACCCTGCACATCTGGGCAAAAGACCCACCACCACACCCTGCCAATCACGCACAACTATCCCGAACCCCACTAACCCAAACGAAGATCGAACCCCGGCATCCACATTTAACTTCAAGATCCTAACAACAGGGGGCACCAACATACCTAGGAACCAGTCCTTGCCACAGCAGGACGAACACACTTCTCTGCTGCCTAAAACTCCCCTAAAAAGGACTTGGACCACCCTACCACCTCACCAACTAAAAGTAGCCCTCCATCATGCTGCCAACGATTCCGCCTAAACCAATTTCGCTAAAACACAATACAAAGCAGTTCAAAATCCTCCACCAACAAAATTGACCTACACACAAGCACCACATAAAAAAAAAAAAAAAAGAACAGCATCAACACACCCAACTCCATTCACCGAACTATAAACCACTCTGACCCCCTTGAGCGAAACACAGCCCCATAATGAATGAGACATAGTTTCAACCCCTCTACCACACAATTTACAGCACTCATCAACCACTAACCCTCTACCCTACAAACAAGGCAGTCAACAATGGAGGCAAGCTCTCCAAAGAAAGAGCTTCAGCTTTGAAGGAATATGAAGGCACCAAAGAAATTTCCACCACGAGTCATTACCGCTCAACCCCGAAAAACCACTAGAGTTTCCAACGCTTATCCCGACCCAACAACATTCTTTATCATGAAACACCCATCCGACTCATAATGCCAACAAAGTGAATCATCCAACCGAGACAAGCTATAAAGGATGCTAAGAATAGCTACAACATCTCCAGCCAAAAAAGAATCTCAAATTAACCTCTCATTCCACCCACATGAAACAGTCTTCAGCTGATCAACAATTGCTAACTCCCCAAAACTAGAAGCAAAAAAATTTGAAACCTAGAATGTCGTGGGATCCACCAGTCCTTGTAAATCAAAACCATAATCCCATCTCCAATATGTCACCGAGAGCCTAGCTCCAAAAGCTCTCTACCCCACAGGCAACCTGAACATATTCATATTATACGCTGGAATAGATTGAACCATAACCTTCAGTAGAACCTTCCTCCACCAGCCAAAAAGAGCTTATAGTTCCAACTCTTAAGCCTATCCCAAACCCTAGTCTTAATACTATTAAAAAACCAACTTTTATTTTTACCAACAAAACTCGGAAGACCCAGATACCTCTCGTGACAGCCAACTAGCTGAACCCTCAAAATACTAGCAAGGTTTTGTGCCTCCATCTCAGTAACGTGCTTACTACAACACATCGCTGACTTCTCAAAATTAACCACTTGACCTGAAGCCATCGAATAATCAACAATAATTTTTTAAACATTACTACACTCAGAATTCGATGCCCTTACAAAAACCAGACTATCATCAGTGAAAAATAGGTACGAAATAGATTGACTATATCTACTACAGCGAAACCCCAAAATTAACCAATCATCCTCCGCCTTAGCAAATAAACGAGATAACCCCTCCGCACAAATCAAGAAAAGATAAGGAGAAAGGGAATTCCCATTGCCTCAAACCTCTAGTCAGCTTGACCAAACCACACTCTTTCCCATTAAGCAAAAACAAGTACGACACATACGTCACACAACGTATAACCCAGTTAATCCAAGCTACAGAAAAACCCGGTTTAGCCAACATGCACTCTAGAAACACCCATTCCATCTGATCATAGGCTTTCGACATATCCAACTTTAAATCCAAAAAACCCTAAGGACCCTAACTTTCCTCTTAAGTGCATGCATACACTCAAAGCCTACCATTGCATTATCTGTAATCACCCTCCCAGGAATAAAAGCACTCTGAGTTGATGAACTAACTTCTTCAAGAACCACCCGGAACATATTAGCCATAAATTTCGAAATAACTTTAAAGATCACATTACAGAGACTAATTGGTCTAAAATCTGTCATTTGTTTTTTGGCAAATTTCACCTTAGGAATGAGGGTAATTAAGGTTTTATTCATGACCTCCACCAAATCCCTATTATTCAAGCACCCTAAACAAACATTGACCACATTAGGCCCCATAATATTCCAATATTTATGGAAAAAAAACCTGCAAATAGCTCATCAACACCAGGTGCCTTACTAGGCGACATGTAAAAAAGAGCTTTACATACATCCTCGGCCACAAACGGAGCATCTAAGAAACGAATCCGTGTCGGAGACACCCAACTATCCACAAACCCAACAGCCCTTTCCAAATCGTCTTAGGAAGGGTTCGAATAAGAGAAAATGTTCCCAAAGTAATCCTCCACAATCCACTCCATCCCAGCTCTAGAATCGCACCAACCCCCATTAGAATCATGCAACCCCAACGCGTTATTTATAGCTTGACGCCTTGTTACTTTCGAATGAAAGAACTTAGTGTTCTTATCACCACTCCGAAGCCATTCCACCCTAGACCGTTGTCGCCAATAGTCCTCCTCATGTCTAAGCAAACCATCAAGCTGAACTTCCACCTCATGAACTTCCACCCTAGGCCAGCTATCCGACCGGATAGTAAAAGTAAGAAACCGTAGCTCCTTTTCTTATCAGCTAACCCCACTGCAAGCGAGTTTCTTTTCATTTTATAAAAAGTTGCCAACTTAGCAGTGTTGGGGTTTTTGCTCTAAAGATGTAATTTGTAAATGGTTTTTATAAATAAATAAAAGAAGAGTTCAATTCATTCTTATTGTGTCATTTATATTATATAAACTTGTGCATTATAACATTCTAGATTGCCGGATGTAATCTCGTACTGTGTATATGATTGTCATATACAGATGGATACAGTAAGAGATGTGAAATCTAAAAAGTCCATAGATAGCAAATAAAGCTGGGTACTTTATTTGTAGTTAATCTATAGCTACGATCTATTCTGTATTGTACGATGATTCTATCCTGAATCATTCATATGGAGATATGGGAATGAAGGCATCTTGTATAATGTGATCATATAGGATTGGGCCATGATCTATATGAATCTCTCACCAAGATCCGTTTACCAATGAGATTTATATACATCAACTTATGATGGCTATATGTGGGTGATCTCAATCCTGAGTGTCTTATCGACTCCTTCAGGTTAGATCGTGATCTTTGATATACAATGAGTGAGGTCGGATAATTATTCCCGATCAATATTCTTCTTATGTTAGGATTACGATTTGACTTGTGGCTGGGAAGTTTATACATAATAGTGAAATCCACTCTTTCTTGTGAGAAGTAGAGAGTAGTTCCCTTAAGGGTTGATTCGGGGCTTGAATAATATGAGCGCTCTCATGATTCCGTAAGGAAACAGGATTTATTGTTCATTAGAGAATCAACGGTGCTTAAAGGATATATGTAATTAGAGGGGTGTAATGGACATTATGACCCAGCTCTAATTATGAACTACTGTGGAGGGTCACACCATGTGTAATAGCTATATCGATAGACACCAAGTGATATCGGTCTATGTAAAAGCGTCCACAGTTGAGAGAATGCAGCTTCAGGTTTTTAATGGAATAACACCGGAGTTGATAATCAACGAATATTTATTAAAGAGTTTAATTAATGATTCCGAGGATTATCGGAGCTCAAAATACTGTGGGTCCATTAGGTCCCCTTGCTAGCCCGATTCATTTAGGTAACAAGGGTCACGTATAATTAATTGGATGGTCCAATTAATAGTGTTACGAAAGTGACACGTGTCAAGAGTTAATTGAATAATGTGATTATTCAATTAATTAAATAATGACAATTATAATAATAAAATAATAAAATTATTTAATTATGTAATTAGTCATAAGAGGACGGTGATAGTTGATATTTTATTATGAATGGTAAGATAATAGGATTATCTCATTTATTAAATAAAATAAAATAAATTTGAATTTAAAAAGTTTAAATTCAAAAGTTACTGATAATAGTTTATTTTTATTTTGAATAAAAAGATAATAGGAATATCTCATTTATTAAATAACATAAAATAAGCAAATATTATTTGAATTTAAAAGAGTTTAAATTCAAAAGTTATTGATAAATTAATTAAAAATAATTTTTATTAATTTGGTAACTTAAATATATATTGAAAAGAGGTTTTAATATAACAGACGACTAAAACAAATATTTTTTGACATTCAAAGTTTTTATACGTAAAAGAAAAAAAAAAGTGACCAGAGAGATACAGTATCTCTCCAACTCTTATTTTT
Source organism: Xanthoceras sorbifolium (assembly GCA_003430845.1). Taxonomy (NCBI): domain Eukaryota; kingdom Viridiplantae; phylum Streptophyta; class Magnoliopsida; order Sapindales; family Sapindaceae; genus Xanthoceras; species Xanthoceras sorbifolium. The sequence goes on from CM010618.1 coordinate 13,960,140, forward strand.
TCAACCTCTTCATTGTTTTTGATAACGTGACGCGCCCACACGCAAGTTACTGTTGTTGGGATATAGCAAGGAAGACGTAGTGGTACAAATAAGAAGCAGCAGAGAAAAAAAAAACGAAGGAGCCTCCAACGCTGGTATGTTCTTAAATTTTTTTCTTTTTCTTTTTCTTCCATTTATTGATTACAATTCTTGTATAAAAAATAAATATTTATTTGATATATATTATTTTATTGTTCCGAAAATATAGTTGTAAAGTTTTACTGGTCACAGATCGTAAAAAAATTTAAACCTCAATTCCGATGCGTGACTAGTAGAACGAAAAAACGGTTCCTACAATTGGTATCAGAGCCAGTTTATTTTCGGAACAGGAAATTATTTTCAAAGCTCCTGGTGTATGATTGTGTAGGCATATTTTTTTTATTTGACTGTATGATTGTTTAAATTAAATAGTTTAATTTTAAATATGGTTGGTTGTAAATTTTTATGGTGTTGTGGATTTAGGTGTTATTGGGTTGTAAAATAATTTTTTTTTTCCAGTTTTCTGTTTTCTGTTTTTTATTTTTTTTTTTATAAAATATAATTGAAGACAAAGATGCCGAAAATTGAAGAATAAGTTGTGATCGAAAACTAGATCAGCGGGATGTGGACACAAAGGCGCAATTGTTGCGCCACTGCCATTGTGAGCTAATGCATAGTGAGCTACGCAACATGTGCACAATTGTGTTAGTGCGCAAATCATTCGAAGTTTTTTTTATTGCAAGCTGGCTGCGTGACATGTGCACAAATGCATAGTTGATTGATGTCATATGCATTGTGTGCGCATATTGATACAATTTTAAGCCAATCAAATTGTATGTGCGGTGATGTCAATGTGCACAAATCCTAGAGTTTGGCAAATCAGCTATTGTTCTGAATTCATGAGATAAATTGGAGAGTCCTGAAGAAACTGGAAGACTATGAAGTTACAAGAAGACCGAGGAATGCCTTGGGGTTATTTTTGTAATTTAGTTTTTAATTTTTTTAGGTTAAATAATCTACAACACTCGGTCAACTCATATATATTTTATTATGTGATAATTTAAGATTGTCATGCATATACATATCATTTAGATTTAAGTGTGCCTATACAAATATATATTGATATTGTCATACATGCATCATAGCATTTATATATTATTTGGTGTAATGAAATTAAAATGGTAAATAATATATTTATAATTTGCTATGAAAAATGATTAGTTTTTAATAGTTAAAAATTTGGTAATTCTCTTAATATTAATCTTGTTATTAAAGTGTTTAATAAATTTATATTAATATGATCCTTTATTAAAATTAGGTTTAATATGATTAATCACATAATAAATAAATTAACCAAATAATGTGTTAGAGTTTTAAATAGTTAAAACTTGGTAAACACCAAATTAATAATCTAACTTTATTAAAACGTTTACCTAAGTTTAGATTATTCACTTATAGATTTTTAAGTGTTAAAAATCATAATTATTTAGAATATGATTCTAATAATAAATTAGTTAATGCCCTAGATAACTTAATTAAAATTAATCGTTTGATCCTGTAGAGTCTATGTGCATTAACAAATAAAAAACCCTAAATTTTAAATAGTAAGTAGGAGAGGGATATATAACATATATATCCCGCAGTCTCCATCATTAGTTCAATACCGTGATATCCAAGTGGGGCCTCGTGACGGCTTTGCTTTCATCCTCCCTAAGAAGGGTTTCCACCAAGGTTGACTTCCTAATGGATAGGATTTCTGGGGGTATTTCGGGCTTGACCGACCCTAAGGCGGCACTCTCGAGTTAAGCCCATGAGATCTGAAATAATGGGTTACACTCACAAGGTTTAGATTAAATGTGGTTAATTGAAAACCTGACTAAATAAACGATAGTTGAATAATATGGAATAAGAGTTATTCTAGAATAGTATTTGATTGAGAATGTCTCAGTCCAATATGCAAGGACTTGACCGACCTTAAGGCGGCACTTCTTTGTGGTATGTTGGATTATCGTGGCGTAGTAACTGTTTTTATTGGGGTAGTTCTAGTTCGTTAAACATGTACATGCATCATGTTTAAATTTATGCCAAATTTTAATAAATGACTGAATGGATGTTTATTTATTTTTCAGTAATAATGTCTTCTGCGTTATTACAAATACTTGCATACGATAAACTAACTGGTGATAACTATACAAAGTGGAAACTTAACATAAACATGATTTTGGTCACCAAAGACCTTAAGTTTGTGCTTACGGAGGAATGTCCTCCACAACCTGCTGCCAATGCCCCACAAAGAGTTTGGGAGGCATACCAGCATATCTGTTAGCTTCTATGATAGAGTTTGGGTCTCATCTGATGAGAAAGCCCATACATATCTGTTAGCTTCTATGACAAAAGTGCTTGTCACAAAGCACGAAGCAATGACTACAGCATTCGAAATCATGGAGTCATTGCAAGCTATGTTCGGGCAACCCTCTAAGCAAAAGCGTCATGAAGCTGTTCGTGCCGCTATGCTCGCTCGTATGAAGGAAGGTATATCTGTTTGGGAACATGTCCTGACCATGATGTCCTACTTCAACACGGCAGAAATCAATGGCGGGGCCATTGATGAACCTAGCCAAGTGAGCATCATACTGACAACTCTTCCGAAGAGTTTCGATCAGTTTAAGAGCAACTACGGGATGAACAAGCTGCAGTTCAGTCTCACTCAGTTGCTCAATGAGCTTGCCACCTTCGAGGCCTTGCCTAAAGACAGTAAGGTAAAGACCGATGAGGTAAATGTTGCTGAACCATCTTCCTCCTCTAGAAATAAAAAGAGGAAGAAGTCTGCTGGGAAGGCTAAAGGCAAGCCCAAACCCAAGAAAGCCCAAGGCAAAAAGAAGAGCACCTCCACCGATAAAGACAAGGGAAAATGTTTCCATTATAACAAGGTCGGGCACTAGAAGAGAAACTGTCCTCAGTACCTGGAGGAGGTAGCCAAGAAGAATAAGTAGAAAGGTAAATATGATTTACTAGTTCTTGAATCTTGTTTAATGGAAGATGATTCTTCACCCCTGGATAGTTGATTCGGAGGCCACTAACCATGTTTGTTCTTATTTGCAGTGGACTGATTCTTTGACATAACTAGAGGAGGGAGCCTTCTCGATGTGTGTGGGGTCAAGGGATGTAGTGTCGGCTCGAGCAGTTGGTTCAATAAAATTGAATTTTTGTAATAATACTAGATTTTTACTTTTGGACAATGTTTATTATATTCTTGAATTTACAAGGAATTTAATTTCCGTTTGTAAATTGTTAGAAGAATTTATTCTTTAGAAATTAATGAAAACAATTTGTATATGTTAAGGTTGTTAATACATACAACACTGCTCAACACCGAACTGTTTAAGGTTGAAAAACCTAAAACCAAACGACATAAGATTTCTTCAGATGATAACACGTATCTCTGGCATCTAAGGCTTGGTCATATTAACTTTGACCAGATAAACAGACTAGCAAAAAGCGGACCTTTAAGCAAGTTAAAGGTTGGCACCTTACCTGTCTGTGAATCATGTTTAGAAGGTAAGATGACTAAGAGACCTTTTACTGGAAAAGGCCTTAGAGCTAAAGAGCCACTAGAGCTTATATATACTGACGTCTGCGGACCGATGAATGTTAAAGCCAAGGGTAGTTATGAGTATTATGTCCCCTTTATAGATGATTACTCTAAATACGGATATATCTACCTGATGCAACGTAAGTCGGAAACTTTTGAAAAGTTTAAAGAATTCCGAGCTGAAGTTGAGAATCAGTTAGGTAAGACTATCAAGTCTCTACGATTGGATCGTGGGGGTGAGTACCTTGACCAAGAGTTTGAAGACTTTATGGTCAAGCATGGGATAGTTTCCCAACTCAAAGCTCCGGGTACACCTCAGCAAAATGGTGTAGCGGAGAGGAGAAATAGAACTCTAATAGAAATGGTGAGATCTATGATTAGTATCTCATCATTACCAAATTCTTTCCGGGGATATGCGTTACAAACAGCGGCATACATTTTGAATATAGTGCCATCCAAATCTGTTCCTAAGACTCCCCTAGAGTTGTGGAATGGTCGTAACGTTAGTTTGCGACATTTCCACATATGGGGGTGTCCAGCACACGTGCTGAAAAATAGAAGTGGAAATCTAGACTCTAAGTCTGCAGTCTGCCTATTTGTAGGATACTCCAAATAGACCAGAGGCGAACACTTCTATAGTCCTGAAGATAACAAAGTATTTGTATCAACAAATGCAACGTTTCTTGAGGACAACTATATTAGTGACCATAAGCCTCGATCCAAAATTTTGTTAAATAAACTGGAGCCTGGTGAGACCAGCACTCCATCAACAAGAGTTGTTGATCCACAAACATTTTAGAGTCAGATGATTCCTGATCAGGATACACTACCACCTAGACGTAGTGAGAGGGTTGTGATACAACCTGAACGCTATTTAGGTATAGGTGAGGGATAAGGTGTTGTCTCTACTGATAGTGTGGATGACCCATTGTCATTTAAGAATGCAATGGAAGATTCTGATAAAGAGGAATGGCTTAAGGCCATGAATCTCGAGATGAAGTCTATGTACTCCAACTCAATCTGGGATCTTGTAGACTTACCGGATGGGGTAAAATCCAGTGGGTGTAAATGGATCTATAAGAGAAAGAGAGGAGTAGATGGGAAGGTAGATACCTTCAAGGCAAGGCTAGTAGCTAAATGTTATACTCAAAAGGAGGGGGTCGATTATGAAGAGACCTTTTCGCCAGTTGCCATGTTTAAGTCTATTCGATTCTTTTATTCATTGCTGCCTATTTCGATTATGAAATTTAGCAAATAAACGTTAAGACTGCATTTTTTAATGACAATCTTGACGAAAGCATCTATATGATGCAACCAGAGGGATTCGTGTCCCAGATCAAGAGTAAAAAATTTTCAAGTTGTAAAGGTCCTTTATGGACTTAAGTAAGCATCTAGATCTTGGAACATAAGGTTTGATGATGTGATCAAAACTTATGGCTTCGAGCAAAATGTTGATGAGCCTTGTGTATACAAGCGCATCATTAACAAAAATATAGTTTTCTTAGTCCTATACGTAAACGACATCCTACTCATTGGGAATGAAGTGGGAGTGTTGTCTGACGTCAAGAGCTGGCTAGTTAGTCAATTCCAAATAAAAGATTTGGGAGAGGCGAGTTATGTTCTAGGGATCCAACTTATAAGGGATCGTAAGAATAAACTCATAGCACTGTCGTAGGCATCGTATATCGATAAGATTCTTGTGCGATTTTCAATGCAGAATTCCTAAAAAAGTAATTTACCTTATAAGCATGAAGTTAACTTGTCTAAGGAACAGTGTCCTAAGACACCTCAAGATATTGAAGATATAAGACGTGTGCCCTATACATCTACAGTAAGAAGTCTCATGTATGCTATGTTATGCACGAGACCAAATATCTGCTATGCATTGGGAGTAGTTAGTAGTACAATTATATTTATATAAAAAATTTATTTAGTTATAGTAAAATATTAAACAAATTAACAGTAGTCGCCCGACAATCTCCTCCATGGTCAATGGGGTGGCCTTTGTTTTTTTAAATAAAAATATGTTTTAAAGAATTGAATTATACTCCTTTTATAAATATGTAAATATATATATATATATATATATATATGTATATATGTATTTATTAACTGGTAACCATTTTTATTTATTTCTAAATAGGATTGAGATTCTTTCAGACCTGATTTTTTTTGTGCTGATCTTAGCAGATTTGATGAAATGTATAATCAATGAGGAAAGATTTATTTTTTTCACTTTTATTATTTATAAATTGTAACTGGGGTATATTATTTTTAACAGTTGAAGATCAGAACAAATAATGAGAACTAAAGAAACTAATAGGCGTAAGTCCTATAAAAAAAAAAGTGACAAGGACTAATTTTGGACTGTATGAATAGATAATGTTAGTAATAAATAAATAAACAAATAAGAAATCGATAAAATTCTGACATGTTGCAGCTGACATTTTTATATATTATCCATCAATGGTATCATAGGAGACGACAATCATACAAGTTAACTCAGCATCACATCAATTGGCGCCTTAGAAGAAGGTTAGAATAAGAGCATCTTCAATGTAAATATATATTTTTAAGTATATAAATAGTACTATATCAGTATTTCTAAATAATATGGATCTACCTTGTTAAAAAAATTATAGAAATGCATATTCACTTTTCCAATGTGAATATCTAAATAGTAATTTTAAACCAATCACCACAAGTCATTTGTTACATTCTCTCTCCATTTAATATGATAATTAAATGCATTGACAAAATACTAAAATTTTATTGGTGGGAAAAATTAGAAATCCTAGTCAGCATATCAAAGAGTATATTTACAATTAGAAACTCTACTTTATATTTTCTAACCTTTTTTTTTACCACATCATATCAATATTAAAGTTAGATAATTGCATTGCAGAATGTTTTCTTAACTTTTTCTGTATTGATCTTATGTGGCACTCAATTTTCTCCAAATACATAATAGCATTGGAAATGCTCTAATCTAATGTAAGAAAATTTATTTAACGTGAGGATCACATGATATTATATTATGGGAGAAATTACGCCTAACCTACCTGAGGTTTGCAATTCTACAGCTGAAAATAACTTTATTAAAAATTGACAGCGAACCCCCCTCCAGTTATCTTTAACCGTTAAAAACTAACGGTTGACAAATTCAAACAGTGAAAAGACAAAAAGACAAGGTCAAGGGTATTTTCGTCTTTTTAGACTTTTTAAATTTAATTTTAATGAATAAAAATTAAGAAAAAATCTCATCCCTCCATCTTTAAAATAACGGACGGTTAAGATTTATTTAAAAAAATTAAAATAATATTAATAAAAAAATTAATTATAGTTATATAAATCCATTTTTCAGATTGAATCTCAATCGTCCATCAAGATTAATGGACGGTGGAGATCCAATCTGAAAAATGGATCTCCACCAAAAAAAAAAAAAAATTTGGGGGACGAAGAACCCATCTTTCTGGGTTCTTTGATGAAAAACGAAGAACCCAGATGGGTTCTACTAATTAGAAAAAAAAAATTGAAGAACCTAGTTTCTGGGTTATTCGAAGAACTCAGAAACTGGGTTCGTTCGAAGAACCCAGAAGGGTTCGAATTAGAAAAAAAAAATAATTGAAGAACCCAGTTTCTGTGTTCTTCGAAGAACCCAGTGAACGAACCCAGAAGGGTTCGATTCGAATCGAACCCTTCTAGGTTCGTCGAACGAACCCAGAAGGGTTAGAATTAGAAAAAAAAAAATTTGAAGAACCCATTTTCTGGGTTCTTCGAAGAACCCTTCTGGGTTCAATTCGTTCGAACCCTTGGGTTCTTCGAAGAACCCTCATTGGGTTCTTCGATTCCCCAAAAAAAATTTTTTTTTTTTTTTTTTTTTTTTGGTGGAGATCCATTTTTCAAATTGGATCTCCACCGTCCACTAATCTTGATGGACGATTGAGATTAAATCTGAAAAATGAATTTACATAACTATAATTAATTTTTTATTTTTTATTAATTTTTTTATTATTATTATTATTTTAATTTTTTTAAATAAATCTTAACCGTCCGTTATTTTAAAGATGGAGGGATAAGATTTTTTTAAAAAAAATTTTATTTTTATTTAATAAAATTAAATTTAAAAAGTCTAAAAAGATAAAAATACCCCTGACCTTGTCTTTTTCTAGGCGTATTTTCGTCTTTTCACTGTTTGAGTTGGTCAACTGTTAGTTTTTAACGGTTAAAGATAACTGGAGGGGGTTTGCTGTCAATTTTTGATAAAGTTGTTTCCAGCTATAGAACTGCAAACCTCAGGTAACCTAACTGTAATTTCTCCTATATTATGAGTTTATGAAAACCGAATTAATTAGATTGTTATAATGAGAGACTTAACAGAATTAGTCTGTTATTGGTTGTGCTTGGTGTACTTTATTTATGTTGGTTTAGTATAAAATTTGGTATGACCAATTTTATGTTTAATCATTATGAATCCTCTATGAGTTAGTATTCAATTAAGCCTAATTATATATAGGAGGTCCCTACTCTGACTTAGGAATTTAAAAATAATATTATATTCCCATTAAATTATCCGAGAAAGGTGAGAAGAGGGTAGAAGATCCTCCTTTTAATCAATTTTCTTGTTTATATTATTGAATTATATTGCAGTTCAATTGATTTATGGATCTAAAAAATCAGTTATGGATATATTAATTCATATTTATGCAATCAATACATGTTAATATATATATATATATATATATATATATATATATATATATATATAACTGTTAGGATGAACCAGACAATCAATCGGCGACCATTCTCCGAAAATCAAGTCCATATTCAATTTTAACAACTCAGATAAATGGCAACTAAAGCAGGTAAAAAGGTAAGAATTTTTTCACTAGACTCAACCATTGAAATTGAAAATCTTCTGAGTTGTTAAAATTGAATATTGACTTGATTTTCGGAGAATGGTCGCCGATTGATTGTCTGGTTCATCCTAACAGTTTTTTTTTATTTGTAGGTTTGCACGGACCTCAACTATTGCAGTTTCAAAGTTATTTTCAGTTGATTATTTTGCTATTCAAGAGATACATCCACTTGTAATAAAGTGATTAGTGTATCTTTCTCCCACCTCAGTGGTAAGGGGTTCAATTCCCACCATGCACGGACCAGTATGTGTGGGTAGATATCCGAACTATGCATTTAGTATTTAATTTCGGCAGATCCCGACAGTTATTAATGTTATGCTTGTACCCTTTAAAAAAAAATGAGTATATGGAAAACCTTGGTCTCAGAAGACAAAAAAGTGTTTTTTTTTTTTTTTTTTTTTTTGAAACAAGAAGACAAAAAAGTTTTGTTGTTGCTAATTTGTGAAGGTCTTCCTTGATTGTTGACTCAGTATTTATTTCATTTTTCCAAACTTTAAAAAAAATTGTAATAAACCTGCCCTGAAATTTAATATACTGAGTTTTTTTTTTTCTATTTTTTATTTTGGTTTGGTGATTGATTTTGGACTTGGTCAATTAGTATCAGATGAAAATAAACCAAAGAAAATAGTTCATCATTAATATATCACAATTCTTCACAGGTTTTTTTTTAATTGTATAATTATAAGTTTAATTATAAATTTACCTACAAATCAATCAGGAGCTGTTTGAATATTTACTTCCACAATAAAAGAAAAAATTATTCATATATGTCAGTAAATATATATAATAAAAATTAAATTCTCACCATTGATGGAATATAAGTGCACTAATTATTTAAACTATGTGTAGATGTATAAAATTCTTAGCATTTAAATTTTCATTTTAAAATCTTTATGTTTCTTTCATGCTCTCCCCAGCAATTAATAATATGAGATGACTTTGACTTGTCTGCAATTCAAAAGCGTGTGAGAGCTGCATTTTCTCTGCAGTTGTAATATATATATATATATATTACAAGGTATTCTACTTTGAATCAGTCAGAGAAAATGATATATATATATATATATATATATATATATTAAGATCATTTTCTCTGACTGATTCTAAGTAGAATAACTCTTAATATATATATACATAGGCTATGTATGTCTTATGCTCTTATAAGCACAAAAACTTCTCAATTGAATCTCATTGATCTTAATTTAGCATTATGGAATATTACAAGCTTTTTGGTTTTGTGGGAATTCTAAGAGAAGTCGTTAAAATTTTCTGCAAAAATGGGCGGCTCATGGCCTGCCTCACCTTGTTGATCCTCTCTTTTTACTCTATATTCTTCATGTCAAACTATTTCTTCATCAAACCATTGATTGCTGACATGGTTAAGTCAAGTATGGTTCTGGTCACGGATCCTACCAGCCCTCAAATAGGCAACCTTCTCATCAGAATGAAGGAAGACATCCGTGCCATTGTTGGAGGGGAGTGGATTTCCGCTCTCATCAGCGTTGTATCCTCCTTGTTCTTTGCCACGTCTACAATCATCGCGTCTGCTGTAATACACGATGGGAAAAACTTGTCCGTCAAAGAACTGTCGTTGTCAACAATAAGATCACTGAAAAGGCCATTCCATACTTGGTTCTACACAGCACTCTTCGGGCTGGGTTACAATTTCTTTGTCTTGGCAAATCTGCTGTCTATGGTGCTGATTGTTCAACATCCAGTAGCCTCGAAAGCCTTATGCATCGTACTTGTAGTTTTAGCTTCAGTTCTGTATGCTTACTTAGCTGTTGTCTGGATTCTAGCTTTTGTAATTTCAGTACTAGAAGAAAAGAGTGGAATTGAGGCACTTGGGAAGGCAGCAGAGCTTGTCAAGGGCATGCAACTACATGGTTTTCTTCTGAATCTTCTCTACACAATATCAGTTTCTGTTCTGGTCCAGGGCATACGGTTGATACCACTTAAACAATCATCGGCGTTTCATGTAATTATTGGGTTACTTGTCATAAACTCTCTCCGCATGGTTTGGATGTTTTGTTTGATGGCATTCACAGTTTTCTATCACCAGTGCAAGAAAACACACGGAGAAGAACTCGAGTTACGAGTGAGCTTTGAGTATAGCAAAATTCCTACTACACTACTTAGCGAAAACATACTGTGATCACCAGGAAGTTTCTCTGTGTAATTTAGTCCTAAATATCGTTTTTTACCATGTTTGCATACTCATGATTTTAAGTCTTCTTTTTTTTTTCTTTTTTTCTTTTTTTGTATTTATATCTTGTACAACGGTTTTCGGCAATAAAAATTTGGAAAAATAAAGATCCATTATCATCTTTTTGTGTTGGTTCTTCATTTCAATTTCATTTTTTCCTGATGCAAAATTTTAATTAAACTTTTGAGTTTAGTGATTATTGAGATATAATGGAGTTTAATTTCCAGGAAAAACTAGACTATGTCAAAAGTACAACCATGTATGTGAAGGTTATAGACTATATATGGATATTAAAAACCTGAAAGACCTGTAGATATTTGTCTGTGCACAAAATGATACAATTGCTTCTTGAATTTCTGGAACTTTTTGCTGAAGTCTACTAATAATTTATCTCAAAATTGGGAAGCTCTGCGCTGCCTTCACCGTACTCATTATCTTCCTTCACTTATCTTTCAACATCATCAGACAATTGATGAGTTCTTGTTTATGAAACAAAGCATCATACTTGTCACAGATCCCTAAATCCCTGAACTCGTCTAACTTCACATCGATACAAAGCAAGACACCAGGATCTTCATTGGAGAGGAAAGATGTTTTTTCCTTTTCATCAGCACTGCTGTTGCCTCCTTACTCTTAGTAACAGCTACAATCATCATGATATCAGCTGTGATATATCTGGGAATAACTTGTCCATCAAGGAACTGTTGCTGTCAACACTGAGATCAGTAAAAAGGTCAATTTTTACTTGGTTTTACAAAACCTTCTTGGATGTTGGTTACAATTTCATTGTCTTGGAGAATCTGCTTCCAATGGTGCAAATTGTTCAACATCCAGTCGCCTCGAATTCTTTGGAGGAGTTACCTCTCGAGACTAGGAGCTTTATGCAAGGAATATAGCAGCAAGCAATTTTCCAGAGAACGTGTGTTTTGTCTCCAATAGTACATGTTTTTCTTTATAGATTCCAAATAATCAAGGGAGGCTGGGTCTAGTCTTCTGTTATTATTTTTAATTATTGATCTGTGTCAAGTTTGACCATGGAAAATAACCATGACAGTTGCCGATAATCCAATGATCGTACTGCCAAGAACTTTGTCCATCTTTATTTTATTACATTTAAGCCGGATTTCATTACAAGAAATGAGCAACTTAAGAATTCATCCAAGTTAATGGTCATACCTGGCATATTGCAATATTTAAAGGCTCCTTAATTGCAAGGAAGTACATCACCAGGACTTTTCTTTCCATTGTAAATGGAGAGGAGTAGACTTATATGCATATAAAGAGCTAGAGCATGTGCTCATTCGTATTATTGTAAGTTTTGGAGATTTTTCAAGAGTACCAATCCAGTTCTCTGAGATGGGATCTGATATGGTTCTTGGATTTGGAGGCATTGTTAGAGAAGCCCTCATAATATTCTGCAAAAATGGGAAGCTCATGGCCTCTTTTACCTTTCTCTCTCTCACACTCTACTCTATCCTGTACTTGTTCAACTTTTTCTCCACGAGATCATTGATCACTAAGTGGATCTACAATCTGAGCTTTCTTCTTCTCACAACTTCCAACAGCCCTGAATACACCAACATCCTCATCGGTTTGAACAAAGATATCAGAATGTTTGTCAGCATAGAATGGACTTTCCTTCTCATGAGCTCCATCAGCTCCTTTTTCTTCTCAACAGCCACAATCCTTGCATCATCAATAACACATGCTGGTAAACCTTTATCCTTGAAGGAACTGTTTTCGATGACAGCAAGGTCATTGAAAAGACCATTCGTTACTTTGGTTTACGTAACTTTATTTGGGGTTGGTTACATTTTCCTTGCCTTGGTTACACTGCTTCCTCTCATGGTAACCTCTGGAGATCCATTTGTCTTGAAAGCTTTGTTCATTGTGCTTTCAATTTTAACAGCAGCTCTCTATGCTTACTTGGCTATTATCTGGACTTTAGCACTTGTTATTTCGATACTCGAAGAAAATTATGGAATTGAGGCACATGGGAAGGCTGCAAAGATCGTTAAAGGCAGGGTGCTACACGGATTTCTTGTAAATCTTCTGATTACAGTATTAACATATATTCTGTTTCTTGGCTTTGTGTCCTCCTCAACACGGTTAGCTGCAGTCCAAATAATGATTGGATTGCTTACACTGAACTCCATCTGGCTGGTCAGGATGTTTGGGTTGATGGCATACACAGTTTTGTACTACCAGTGCAAGAAAAGCCATGGAGAGGAGGTTGAATTGCAATGGAGCACAGAACATAGTAAAATACACACTTTACCCCTCCTCACTGAAAATATTCCATGAATGAAACTTTGTTTTCTGTAAACTAAATATTTAAAAGCTTAATTAATGCTGTTCATATTGCTGAATGTATTTTTTGGTATCTTTTTCTATCCTAATAAACTACCTCATAATGTATTGTTACATTTTCCGGTTCTGCAATGACAAACAGTGTTTTATATCATATCTTGTACTCCTGCCATGGATCCATTTCAAATGCTTGATCTTACTTTTCACTAATTAGTCTAAACCATAACAAATCAGCAGTTCAAAATTTGTGTGAAGTGTTCTTCACACAAAATGTTTTTTCAGTAGGAGTTTCTCAAATAAGCATGGTCAACTAATTTAAGCAGGGAACTTTACTTGACAAAAGTGCTTCCAACAGAAGCAGTCCCATACATGCTGTTTTCGTATCAGCCCAAGAATTTCCATGGTGAAAAGAGGTTGAATTACAAGGTGGAATGAAATATGAAAAGGCTACTTCATCAACTTATAAATGATAATTTTCCATGAAATAGGAGGAATCATCTGGTTATGTTATTACTATCTTAAGCTTTGCAGGAAGCATCCAGTCATTGAAATTAGACTCTTTAAACTAAAATTTCCTGTCCTGTTACATGTTTGTAAACATGTCTTGGAAACGATGGACACTTGAAGTTATATGTATATATCATTGCCAAGTCAATTTTCCTGCTATATGACCAGACTTTGTCAAATATCACAATAAATTAAAACTAATTGGGTAAGATTGTATTTTAACTGTATCAATTAAAATTAAGAGTGAAATGATCAATGTGCATGTTATGTTTAGTTTGACAGTTAAAATTTTATAAAAAGTAATAAACTAGTTGATTTTGGAAAAGTTAGGAACCGTACGAATAAAAAAAAAGATAGATGAAGAAATCATAATTCTGATATAAAATAAATTATAATCAAACTAAATAATAACAATAGTAAGAGAAGAGCAAGAAGAAACCGATGAAGCAAATATAAGGAAATAAGGGAGAGAGAGCTTATTATTTCTCTTCTTGCTTTTCTTTGTAAGACCATACAAGTTATAATAAGCTTTCATATATATATATATATATATATATATATATATATATATATATGTTCAATAATATATACATATGTTCAACAATATATATATTATTGAACTAGTCTTCAAGTCTTCAGTCAATAGGAGCACAATTGAATCCAAGTGAAGTGGTTCACGTATCCTAATGAAGTGGTCAAGTAACCCACGGTTTTGTTGCCCGCAACCGTCGAACGTATTTGATGGGAACCTCGGCAAAACTTTGTTATAAATACTATTTTGGTCCCCAAACTCTAAACTCAATTATTCTATAGAATTACACCATCATACTTGAGTTATCAGAGTTCTGAAAGAACCAAAACCAGAAGGAAAAAAGTAAAATCGTAGTTCACTTTTATCAGTGGCAAGAAGTTAGTTTTCTGAGTATATTTATATTTTTCGATTCATGCTTATATTTTATTCCGCATTTAGAATCATTTAGGATCCTGCCTTGGTGTGTTGTGTATACTGTTCTGTTCATCTCTGTTTTATGGCTGAAAGATTCAAAAAAATTAGAGTTTTTTTTTTTGTTGTTTAAAAATCCTTAAGATATTGATTTTTTAATAATTTTGTAATTGAATACAATATTTTTGGCCGTCGGAATACTTTTTTTCAACCGGGTTTTCGCTTCTGGGTCCTCGGGTTGGAACACGGGTCTGTGTGACCCGTTTGAAGGTTGAATTTGACTTTATTTTCAAAACGCAACATGTTATGCCGTTTTTGAAATTGCTTCTTTTATGTCTGTTTTGCAAAAAGGCCCTTTACGTATTTGAGGTTTGCAAACATTCCCTTTAATTTGTCATTTTTTGTGCAAATACCCTTTCACCTTCATTTTTGCAAAAATGCCATTTTTCTTCTACTATTTTTACCTATTGTATGGCAAAAATGACACTGTTTTGCATATATTATTTATATATATTTGAAATAATATATACAATATTAGGATGAAATAAATTGTGTAAATTTATTGATTATACAATATTATGCTTAGAATTATGGGAATGATAATGATAGCACGATAGTTTAGTTATTTTTTATGTAATGTATTGTTCTCATATTAATTTAATTCTTTGAAAAAAAAATTGTTTTGTATATTATGTTTAATTATATATTTATTAAGTTTTATTATGAGAATAATTAAGTGCATAAAATTAGTATAATATACATTTATTTATAATTAAATTATGCATATATAGGAATATTCTCATAAAACTTAAAAAAATTTAAGCATAAAAGAAAATAATGTTTAAAGTGATCCATATAATTTTAGTTAATCAGAGATTAGCCACATCATCTTTAATTAAATAAAATTATATATTATGAATAATTAGGATCACATAAAGAAAATTTAGACATTAATTGTAATTAATTATTCTTAATATAATAAATTTTATCCCACAAGAATTTTTATTATATTTAGACAATTATTTAGGATAAAGTATCAAGTTATTCGCAACTTACCCACAGTAATTATGAATTAAGTAAATAATTTGATAGTTTTATCATAAAATTTAATCAAAATAGAAAATATTATATTATAATCATAATGTACTTTTAAGAATTATGAATTAAGTGAATAATTTGATTAATTCTATCATAAAGAATAATGAATTTTATTGAATTAAAAATTTAGCCCACAGACAATTTTTATGTCATTAGATTCATTTTTAAGCATGATTTACATTGGTAAAGCATTACTTTTTCTTTAGACCTCAATTTTTAATATAAGTATATAAACTTTAATTTATGCAGCTTCACAACCTATAAATTTTTCTGATATTCGATGTGATATTCACGAATTAAAGGGTGATAACTATAAAGTATGGAATGAAAGAATTCTCCTTCACTTAGGGTGGATGGATATTGACTATGCTATTAGAAAAGATGAACCACCTGCAATTACGGATACCAACTCTACAGCGGACATCTCGCTTTATGAAAAATGAGAGGAATCTAATCGCCTCAGCGTGATGTTCATTAAGACCAAAATCTCTGCTGGTATTCATAATTCTGCGGATCAGCAGGACAATGTTCGAGACTTGCTAAAAGGCACAGATGAACAATTTGTCACTTTAGAAAAAGCATTAGTAAGCACTATAATTATGAAGTTATCATCTCTAAGGCTTGCCAGTGTCAAAGATGTGTACGACCACATCATGCAAATGAGGGACATTGCGTCTCAATTAAAGAAACTCGAGGTTAATATGTATAAATCCTTCCTTGTGCACTATATCCTAAACACCCTTCCACAACAGTACGGGCCATTCAAAATATCGTATAACACACATAAAGATAAATGGTCAATCAATGAATTAATGACCATGTGTGTTCAAGATGAAGGGAAGCTTGTGATGGAGCTCGGTGAGAGTGCAATGCTAGCTACGGGAGGAAAGGGCAAGACTCAAGCCAATTAGATAGGGAAAGGTAAAATACCTCCCCAAACTGATATTAAGAAGGAATCCAAGTGTTTCTACTGTAAAAAGAAGGGATACATAAACAAGGAATGCGCCAAATTTAATAAATGGTTTGAGGACAAAGGTAATCAAATCTTGTTTGTTTATTATGAATATAATATGGTTAATGTAAATATTAACACATGGTGAATTGATCTGGATCAACAATCCACATTTCGAACTCCTTGTAGGGTTTGCAAAACCTAAGAAAGCCAGTGGGAAATTGGCAAAGCATTTTATCCGAAAACAAGATGGGCTCACATGTTGAGGCTATAGGGACATGCTATTTAACTTTGAGTAGTGGCTTTGTTTTAGAATTAGAAAAGACCTTTTATGTTCCAAATTTTTCAAGAAAATTAATTTCAGTTTCAAGATTTGTACCTTTTGGATATTCCTTTCATTTTTCATAAAATTCTTTCAATTTATTTTATAAATCATATTGTGTTGGGAATGGTACTTTGTCTGATGGTCTTTACTGCATTAATTTACAAAACAATACCACTTATAATTCAATGCATGTTCAAACTGGTACTAAAATATGTGTTATTAATGAGGATTCCTCTACATTATGGCACCGGAGATTATGTCATATCTCCATGGAAAGAATTAAAATACTAGTAAATGATGGAGTACTCAGTACTATAAATTTTACTAATTTTGAGACTTGTGTGGACTGCATAAAGGGAAAGCAGACCAACAAGTCAAAGAAAGGTACTAATAAGAGTTCGTCCATTTTAGAAATCATACATACTGATATATGTAGTCCAGACATGGACTCACATGGTCAGAAATACTTCATCTCCTTTATAAATGATTATTCACGATATATGTATCTCTAGATGCTTCATAATAAGAACGAAATATTAGATGCCTTTAACATCTTTAAGGCTGAAGTAGAGAAAAAATGCGAAAAGCAAATTAAGATCGTGATATCAGATAAAGGTGAAGAGTATTATGGTAGATACACTAAGAGTTGACAAACACCTGGGCCATTTGCGAGGTTTCTTCAAGAGTATAGGATTGTTGCTCAATCCACCATACCTAGTTCACCGGACCAGAATGGTGTAACAGAAAGAAGAAACCGAACATTATTGGACATGGTACGGAGTATGCTGAGCAGCGCCAATCTTCCTAAATCCTTGTGAGGTGAAGCACTTAATACGACAGTGTATATATTAAACCAGGTTTCAACCAAGGATGTTCCTAAAACTTAAAACTCCATTTGAATTATGAAAACGTTGGAAACCGAGTTTGCAACATATGCGCATTTGGGATGCTCGTCTGAAGTGAGAATTTATAATCCACAAGAGAAGAAACTAGACCAATGACCATTAGTGGATATTTCATTGATATGCTAAAACGTCTAAAGGTTACAGATTTTATTGTCCATCTCACAGCACTAGGATTATGAAATCAAGAAATGCAAAGTTTCTTGAATATGACCTGATAAGTGGGAGCGATCAAATCAGGAACATAGTTTCTAAAATTGACCATTCAATATATCAACCTTCTACTTCAGGTGATAGATTGGTTATTGTTCACAGCACCCCTCCAGTACAACTTGGTGTTGAACAACCAATCATTGAAGTTCCACAAGCTATTGACATCATTCCAGTAGATCAGATTGTTCAGGAGTTGCCTAAGACTTCTGAATAACAAGTTGAACCACATACTTCCCAGGAAGATATTAGTGTGACATTAAGAAGATCTACTAGAACTAAGAGGTCAGCAATTCCTAATGATTATGTTGTGTATCTGCAAGAATATGACCACTACATTGGAGCCGAGAATGATCTTGAGTCCTTTTCACAAGCCATTAGTTGTAAAGAATCATAATTATGGTACAATGCCATGATTGATGATATGAGTTCCATGAAACGAAGTCTAAGACCTCTTGTTGAGTTGCCTAATGGTGCAAAAGCCATTGGTTGTAAATGGATCTTTAAGACAAAAAATGACTCATTGGGCAACATTGAGAGATACAAGGCAAGACTCGTTGCTAAGAGATTCACTCAGAAGGAAGGAATAGATTACACAGAGACATTTTCTCCTGTATCTAAGAAAGATTCCTTGCGAATTATTTTGGCATTAGTAGCCCATTTTGACTTGGAGTTGCAACAAATGGATGTGAAAATGACATTTCTTAATGGAGATCTATATAAAAAGGTTCATATGAAACAACCTGAAGGATTCCCTTCTATTGATGGTGAGCAATTGGTTTGCAAGCTCAAAAAATCTATATACGATTTAAAACAAGCATTCCGCCAATGGTAATTAAAATTCCATAATGTAATTTCTTCATTTGGTTTTGTAGAAAATATTATGGATCAATATATATACCAGAAGATTAGTGGAAGTAAAATCTGTTTTCTTATTTTATATGTGGATGACATTTTACTAGCAACCAATGATAAGGGTTTATTGTATGAGGTGAAATAATTCCTCTCTAAAATTTTGATATGAAGGATATGGGTGAGGCATCTTATGTCATTAGCTTTAAGATTCATAGAGATAAATTTCAAGGTATCTTGGGTCTGTCTCAAGAAACCTATATCAATAAGATTTTAGAGAGATTTTGGATGAAGGATAGTTCACCAAGTGTTGCTGCCATTGTGAAGGATGATAGGTTCAATTTGAAAAAATGCCCGAAGAATAACCTTAAGAGGGAACAAGTGAAAAACATTCAATGTGCTTCTACTGTTGAAAGCCTAATGTATGCTCAAGTCTGCATAAGACCTGACATTGCATTTGTTGTGGGGCTGTTGGGACGATATTAGAGTGATCCAGGTTTAGACCACTGAAGAGCTACAAAGAAAGTGATGAGGTACCTTCAAGGAACCAAAAACTACATACTTATGTATAGACGGACGAATAATCTGAAAGTAATTGGCTACTCAAATTTTGACTTTGCTGGCTGTGTTGATTCACGCAAATCAACATCAGATTACATTTTTATGATGGCTGGTGGAGTTATATCATAAAGGAGTGCCAAGCAGACCTTGACTGTCTTTTCCACTATAGAAGCCGAGTTCGTTTCCTGTTTTGAGGCTACTTCGCATGGTGTATGGCTTAAGAGTTTCATATATGGGCTTAATATTATGGATTTTATCTCTAAGCCATTGAGAATATATCATGACAATTCAGCAGCTGTTTTTGAAACAAAAGTGAGAGTCGAAGTAAACACTCGCCATTAAATATTTAGCCATAAGGGAATGTGTTAAAGAAAAGAAAGTGGTCATTGAGCACGTAAGCACTAAGTTGATGATTGCTGATCCTTTGACTAAAAGCATGCTACTGTTAATTTCAAGGATCATGTAACTAATATGGGACTTGGTTCCATTATGTAGTTTTTCTTTGTATAAACAATGTTATTTAATGAAATTCTTAATTATTGTGATATTTTTCTCATATTTATGTGCACGTAATTTAATTTTAAGAAATTCATCTGTGTTGAACCAGAATAAACATAGGGTTTATTTATTAAGAAATTGTTACCATGTAAAGTATAATATTTAAGAAATAAATATATAGTAATACATAGAAGGTAATACTCGTTATTTAGAGGACCTACCGTCTTGATTCTTGTATTTGTTACTTAATACAGATTATTGATGGGTTTAGAATAAAACATTAAGTTAGATGTGGACCAAATGGGAGAATGTTAAACTAGTCTTCAAGTCTTTAGTCAATAGCTCCTTCTTTGTAAGAGCACAATTGAATCCAAGTGAAGTGGTTCATGTCTCGTAATGAAGCGGTTAAGTAACCCACAATTTTATTGGCCGCAACCGTCGAATGACCGAGTCTTGACCGAGTGTTTGATGGGAACCTCGGCCAAATTCGGTTATAAATACCATTTTAGTCCCTAAAATCTAAACTCAACCATTCTACTAAATTACACTATCATATTTGAGTTATCAAAATTCTGGAAGAACCAAAACCAGAAGGAAAAGAGTGAAATTGCAGTTCACTTTCATCAATGGTAGGAGGCTAGTTTTCTGGGTATATTTATATTTTCGATCCTTGTTTATGTTTTATTCCGCATTTAGGATCGTTTATAAACTTACATTTATATGGTCAACCAACCTTGTGTAATTAATGCACACGCGATCTTCCACAATGCTCTCCCTTAGATTTTTATTATTTTATTTATATTTGAGATTTACTAGGAAAAATTCAGGGTAAAAACCTTAGTAAATCATATATAATGATCTTTTGGATTATCCATAAAATATATACAATGATTTTTGGATCATCCTTTAAAATATATACTATGACTTTTGAATTATAAATGGTATTTCATGTGCTCAACTGTCTTATTAAAAACCTTGCCAGTAAAATCCAGTAGTATAAAACTCGATCAATGGAAAAAAGAGTACAGTGCACATATATAGTTTTCTTTAAAAACTTGCTCCCCTAATTGGATGTTCCCCCTAACAAAAATCTTATCCTCTGATTTGAGAAATACAAGTGACATTGTTTCCCTAAATTTTATTCATATTTCCTACCAGAAAGTAACCTGCATATACCTTAGATATATAATAAATAATATATTTCAATTACAGACATTCTCACCTTATTTTATAAAGTGAAAGATATAATAACACATCAATCGCATCAAGATTTAGTACTTCAGGACCAATTATTTCGTTTGATCTATGCTCGATTTCCATGCCGAAACAATATTCAACAATTTTTAAGAGCTCTTCAAAAGTTTCAATTAAATTCATATCATTAACATATACTGTTACAATTGGGAATCCAAATTCTGATTTCCGTATAAAGACACATGGGTATATATGATTATTAATATAGCCTTCTTTGATCAGATATTCACTAAGACGGTTATACTATATTCGTTCAGATTGCTTTAATCCATACAGGGATCTTTGTAAATTACGAGATCTCAAATTATATGCTTTTGGTATTTTAAATGTAACATCCCGGATTTCGGGTAATTAATGTTATATATGTGAAAATAAATTTTACTATTTGAGGGGGTGAAAATGTAATTAAATGTATGTAATTAAACGTCGAATTCGGGCAGTGAGCAATGCGAGCTCCAGCGCGACCAAGACGCGCTCGCGATGAAGGCGGTGCGAATGGTCCAGTGAGCATCGCGACCTGGTAGCGCGACCACAGGTCGCGACGGCGGTCGCGGTAGCGAAAAAAAAAATATAAAAAAAAAGAGAAGCTTCTCGCATAAGCGAGAAAAACAGAAACAGCAAGAAGAGAGAGAAAGAGCCGAGGAAAAAAGAGAGAAAAGAGAGAAGAAGAAGAAGAAGAAGAAGAAAGAAAGGAAAGGAGAAAAGGAAGAAGAAAGTGGAAAGGAAAAGTGAAGAGAAAAGGGAAAGGGAAGGAAACGAAATCGTAGAACCGTGGATTGTCGAACGAAAACAAGGATTCCAGGTTGGTGTACTTTTGTTTTCGGAATCTTTACGAAAAGTATTTCGTTATCGTTTACGTTTTCGTTTCTCGTTTTCGTTTCGTTTTCGATTTCGTTAAAAGTTTTCGATTTCGATTTTCGATGTGTAAAAAAAAAAAAAAATTGATGATTGATATACTTATGGTTGATTATGGAAAGATTTTATACTAGATCGCATTTGTTTGTGGTTCGAATATTCCGATTTTGTTTTCAATAGTTGATTCAGACTTTTATATGCCTATTGTTCATTTTCTCGAAGAATATTGTGTAAAATTGCAAATTTATTGAGTATATATTGATTTGCAACTGATTGTGAATTTAGTTTATCGTAACGGCCCTAGGATACTTAGACATAGAAATGGATATAGGAGGTTGGTATACCAGCTGGGTTTGACTGAGCAGTACTGCGCCGCTACTGATTGATACTGATGATTATTATGTACCTCCTCTTGGATTCGTCCAGAGGCTGGGAGATACGTACCTCCTCAGGATTCGTCTTGGGGGTTGGGAGCCATGTACCTTCCCAAGGATTCGTTCCTGGGATAGGGAGTTATGTACCTCTCTAGGTTCCGTACCCACGGTCCTAGAGTAGGGAGACACGTACCTCCTCAGGATTCGTCCTGGGGGTTGGGAGTTTGACCCATATTCCAGTCCGAGTATGTTGAGTATTCTAGCGGGCCAGATTTGAAGTGAATTGAGAAATGAATTGAATAGCTTTATCGACTGATATTATACATTGATCTTATTGTTGAAATGAAAATGATTAAGACTGTTTATGGTTTGATTTGGAAGTTAAATTGATTTTGTAACTGATTCGAATTGAAAATACATATATATTGTGATTTGTTTCTCATTACAAGTTATCATTGATTTTCATATTTGAGTTTATAGTACACCCACTAAGCTTTATGCTTAGCGCGTTAGTTTGTTTCTAACGCGTAGGTACCAGGGATCCCGAAGAAGCTAAGGACTGAAGAGAGAGAGATTGCTGACAGAGTCCCAGAGTCGATACAGTTGGGTAGCTACATTTGTTGTTGTACATATATATGTTTATTTTGTAAGCATGCATATACAGTGAGTCTGTAAATATGTTCTGTAATTAATTATTTATGATTCCTGTCCTTTATTATTAAAATGTTTGTAAATATTAAAGTCTGCATTGTTTTTATTTTATAAATTGTGATGGTAAGTCGCACTAAACGGCAGAGTGCGCAACTGTTTGAAAATGTTATAGAAGTGTTGAAATTGAGAACTGTGTTTGAATTGAATTGTGTAATAACAGGTTTTGGAAAATCCGAAAAACAAACGGTACTCTGCCGAATTTTTGTAAAAAGTTTAAGTGTTGGGCTCACTTGAAAAAGATTTTTGAAACTATAATTTATATGGTTTTCGGTTTATAAAAATGAATTTAGAAAGTTTTAAATTGATTTTGAAACGTATAAAATTGATTTTGAAAGTTCTGAAAACCGGTAGCGCTCCCCGGGTCGGTCCAGCCGGGTCGGGTCGGGGGGTGTTACATTAAATCCTTTAGAGATTTTCATATAAATATCTGAATCGAGTGAACTATATAGATAAGCGGTCACTACATCTATTAGATGCATTTTAAGCTTTTCTAAAACATTCAAACTTAATAAAAATCAGAATGTAATTGTATCCATCACTAGTGAATATGTTCATCAAAATTAATACCAGGTTTCTACGAGAAACCTTGTACTACGAGTCGTGCTTTATATCTCACAACTTCGTTTTTCTTATTACGTTTCCATACACAAACCCATTTATATCCAACAGATTTGATATCTTCATGTATCTGGACTATAGGTCCAAATACTTCACTTTTGGCTAATGAATTCAATTCTGCTTGAATTGCTTCTTTCCATTTAGGCCAATCATGTATTTATCTACAATAATCAATACTACGAGGTTCATAATCATAATTAATAATTTCAATAGCTACTGTGTATGAAAATATATCATCGATGATTGTTTCTTCACGATTTCACATTTCTCTTGTATAATTTATGGATATTTCTTTATTTCTAGTTTCTTGTATCTCTTTAGGGATTTCTGCCACTTTTTGGGCTTTTGTCACTTTAGGGACTTATGTCTCTTCAGGGATATCTAACTCTACTAGAGTTGATTCGAAGGAAGTGGATTTATTTGCAACTCGAATTTTACTTACATCAGAATCTTGATAATTTATTTTCCTTTTCCGGGAAACTATATCTTTTTATCCAAGTGGTTTGCCACGATTCTTGCGTGCAACAGATGATTTATTTGCTGCTAATTATTTAAATCGTTCTTCTAGAACAATCACCCGGGCTAGTACATTAGCAGTTGGTATATAGGATTTCATTGCCCTAGTAACATCTGTAAATGCATCTAGTAACTGATTAACAATTATTTGAAGGTGCACTATCTTGTGCATTTCATTCTCACATTAAAATGTGTATGGAGCTAAATGAATCAAACTTGGAACCTTCCAAGAAATTCTCGCTTCTCTTCAGGAGAAGTTTTCTTTTTTTCCTCTAAAGATGGGAAATTTGTTTCATCAAAATAACAATCCGCAAATTGTGCGGTAAAAAGATCATTCATTAAAGGCTCTAGATATCTAATAATTGATGGTGAATTAAAACCAACATATATCCCGAAACGTCTTTAGGGTCCTATTTTAGTTCTTTGAGTATGAGCAATTGGGACATGTACAACACAACCAAAAGTATATAAATTAGATATATTAGATTAATGACCTAACACAAGTTGTAATGGTGAATACTGGTGATAAGCAGTGGGTCGAAGATAAATTAATGCAGCAGCATATAAGATAGCATGTCCCTGTATAGAAATTGCATCGTTCTTACAATTATCTGGAGACGTTTGATCAGTGATTTCGCTAATCCATTCTGGGTGTGCACATGTGGGACTGGATGTTTTACATTAATCCCAACTTCTTTGTAATACTCATGAAAGATTTTAGAAGTAAACTTATCAATATTATCAAGGCGTATTAGTTTTATTGGATAACCTGAAAAAATGTGCTCGAAGCCTGATAAACATGTGTAAGTACTCTAGCAAAAACTACATTACGAGTATATAGTAAACAAACATGTGACCATCTTACATAAATATCAATTAGAACCATAAAAAAGTAGAATGGTCTACTTGGTGGATGAATATATATATATATATATATATATATATCCTTTTGAATTCTTTGTAAGAATAATGGGGATATAAAACCAAATTTAAAATAAGAAGGTCTAGTCGCCAACTTCCCTTGTAGACATGCAGTTCATGTATTCTCATGCAACAAAAGAATCTTCTGGTTCTTTCATGGATGTCCATGAGAATTTTCAAATGATCCTATGCATCATTGTAAATCCTGGATGACCAAGACGGTCATGTGAAAGCATAAATATTTTAGGATCTGAGAACTTTTGGTTCATAACTGCATAAATCTCTGCATTTTTTATAACTGTATAATATAATCCAGATGAGACAGCACGCAACTTCTCTACGATGAGCTTTTAGCCCAAATCATTGGAAGTAATGCACACACATTCAATATTTTTATCAATTGTTGTCTCAATATGATATCCATTACACCGTATATCTTTAAAACTAAGTAGATTTCTTCTAGATCTACTTGAATACATAGCATCAGCTATACATAATTTAATACCATTTGGTAAAAAGATCGTGGCTTTTCTGAAACCTTCAATCAGATCTGTTGTACCTGATACAGTATTGGCTTTTGTTTTGAACAAAGTCACACAAAAAAAAAAATATTTCTGATTCCGTATAACTGTATGTATCGTTGCATTGTCAGCAAGACATATATCTCAATCTTATTTTTCAATAGCAGACATTTTATTGTCTAGATTCATATATTTTGCATGTGTTAGCATTTACTTTTGGGAATGTTGTGGAATCAATCGGGTTACTTCCTTCTAATGGTAATATTTTTCTTTTAATTCTTACCACGGAACTTCTAGTTCTGTTAATATATTGGGTCATTAGAATTTAGACGTAATTTAACATTAATGGCCTATGACATATAATCGTTAAATCTCAAATCCATAAATTTTGTCATGTATAGATCTTTTGGATCTAAAAATCACATATAAAATCAGGATTTCTGGTCTAATACAATAAATTTTAAAATTTAATATATATATATATATTAATTAGAAGAAAGAGTATTAAAATAAAATGCACAACAGTAAATAAAATTTATAAATAGTAAATAATGTTAGAATAGCAGACTTAATATACACAACAATAAATAAATATACATAAATAATAAATTAAATAAATTTTATTAAATCCAGAATTTCAGATTTTTACTGAATTAAAATTCTTAATATACCCAAAACTTCGAGTTCTTAATGGATTGAAATTCTTAATGTTTAGAGCTTTCAGCTCTTTTATTTGTTTTTACAATCTTCAAATTGTAATATTATAAATAAAAACAGACTTTTTTTAAGTGATAGACTTTTATAGACTTTACCGACTTTTATTGACTTTTATAGAGTTTACAGAATTTTAACCAACTTTTATAGACTTCTATGAACTTTCATTTTAAAAGACTTTCATTGACATTAATAGATTTTTATTGACTTTTATAGAGTTGAAAGGAATTCTATAAATGACTTTTATAGACTTTCATTTTAAAACAAGTGCATATTATATCATAATTTGTTGGATAGTGTATTGAAACCAAGTACATAATGTAAAAAAAATGATACATTCTTTAAATAAATAATATATACCCGTTGATGACTTGATAACCAAAATAATAAGTTTTTTAAATAATTTAATTATTCATTAATCTAATATCTTTAATTCAAAATAAAAAAAGTATAATTCATATTATTATCAATATCCCCACGTTGTCCCACATATTCCTAACTATAGTAGCCCTCCATTCATTAGCATTCTCTCTCTATTGTTTTTAAGCCTTGAAAAATAGTTCAAAATCGTCCTCTTGATAACCTAATGGTGACAATAAAGCTTTATTATCTGGTTCAACTAGGAATTCATCAAAACGGCACTCTTTGCAAAGAAAATTATGTAATCCTACACAACCTAACATTAACTCTGCTTGCGTTTTATACGGAAATGGAGGAGCTGTTTTGAAAATTGTGAATCACGATTTAAATATGCCAAATATCTTCTCAATTACGTTTCTCAGTGAAGCATGACGAAGATTAAACAACTCGTTTAACAACCAAAAATTCTTAATTTCCCCAATATTTAACTCAATCGACAACGCCATACATTGAAAATATGAACTTCGTGACTTCTTTTAAGAAATAGAAACAGCTAAAAACGCCAAGCAAACCCTTTCAATTTGAAAATACCTAAAATAGATAATTATCCGCAACAAAAATTAAAACCTAAAAAACTCTAACAATTTCAAGTTTCATGAACCATATTTCTCCAAACCCAAATGATAAACAACGAGAAAAAGAATTCGATAAAAAGAAAACAATTAGGGAAAGAACAAAGTGAAATGGGAGATACATCCCTCTTTGTATTTATTATTTTTGTGGAGTTGCACTAAATTTTGAGTAATAATAAGATATGATCTTTTGATTTTATTCTATCATGGTGATTTTATTTTTTTTTTAATAAGCATGTATTTCGATGTCATATGGACATAAATTCTTTGTTTTTTGTATTTTTGTTTTTCTTCTGTTACTAATTGTTTACATAAGTTCATACTATTCTAATTACGCGTGTCAATGATGTATTGATTGTCTAAATTACATTTATTTTCTGACTTATTTGTTGTAAATTTATTATATCAATTGTTGCACTCTCCTTACTATAATTTACAGTAAAAAGCTTCAATGGGATTTTATAAAAAAAACATAATTTGTATGTTCAGTCCAACCAAGTCGATTCTTTAAGAAGAACTATTGCCATGTGGTGTAACCATTCGAAATTGAAACACTGTTAGGTCAATGAGTGTCATTTTCTATCTAGGCTTTTTTTTTATCCTTATATTTTCAAATCACTCACGTTAATTTATTTTTACACTAGCTGATAATAATAAACATATAAATTTAGGCAAATTGAGACAAAAACAGTGAATGAGAAGGAGATACGAATTAAAACTTTTTCCTACACATGCTTTCAATGCATCTAAATGGAATGTAAACCAATGTGCAAAAGTTGATAACCGAATTTAAACTTATGTCCTACCTACGTTGTTAATTTTTTGTTTAAGACCAAAAAATCAAATTCAAAAAAAGAAGAGAGCAGTATGAAAAAACTATAAGATCAAAATCAACAAATCAAGAACAACTATTTTTTTTATAAAAAAAAAGGGTAATATAAAAATAAGAAAAACAATTTGCTTACCCAGAACTTGAACCGTACGTTATTGCTTTTCAAATTGAAAGTCTACAAAAGTTTGTGGGGTGAATGGTGGAGAAATTATGAGATTATGGTATTTATAGTTTACAACGAAAGTCTAGGTTTTTGATAAGTTTATAAAAGTTATGAACTTTTTGAATACCTCCTAACATTTTTATACTTCATAAAAGTCTATATTCAATACCCCATAACTTTTATGGACTTTAAAAAAGTCCATATCGAATACCTCAAAATTTTTATAGACTTTTAAAAAGTATATAAAAATCTATATTGAATATCTATTGACTTTTATGAAGTCTTTAAAAATCCATATTGAATACACCTAAACTTTTAAAATCAACATAAATCATTAAAAATCATTAAAAGTTGATATTGAATACACCCTAATTTTTTATATGAAAAATCCAGCATTGTGACCATTATAAAGCATAATAATAAGACAAATCGTCTGATAATGTGTTATAAAATAAATTATAATCAAACTAATTAATATCAATAATAAAATGATTAATAGTAAGAGGAGGAGGAAGAAACAAATGAAGCAAATATAAGTAAATAAGAGAGAGAGAGAAGAGAAGAAAATAGTAACGACAGTCCTTAAAAATTATATAAAATGGTTGAGATGCACCCATACCTTTAATTGTAAGTACATTAATACACTTCAAATAAACGTGTTTTCTCTTCTTCTTTTTTTTTTTACATTTTCTCTTCTCTCTTGTAATTAATAAATAATTTAATAATGATTTTTCTCTCTTTTTTCTCTATATTTACTGTTATCTCTCATATTCATAAATTTATTTTTCTTTCTTTTCTATCTTTCTTACTCCTATTTAGAGTAAATTCATTATCATAAATACAATTTTAATTTAGTCAACTCTTTTTTATTTAAATACTCATCTTAACTTATTATAAGCGCAATTACCATAACTTAATAAAAATATACAATATTTTCTTTTTAAAATTTAAATTATAAATTTACATATATAAAAATGAGTTAATTACACTCTACCTCCCTGAGATTTGGCTAATTACATTCGTAATCAAAGTTTGTATTAATGGACACTAACCTCCCCTCACGTTAACGTTGACCGTCAAAATAACCGTTGACTTTTTTTAAATTTTTTAAATGACCAAAATACCCCTATCAATTTATATTATCAATTTTTTACTA
The DNA here is from genome assembly GCA_003430845.1 of Xanthoceras sorbifolium. NCBI lineage: Eukaryota > Viridiplantae > Streptophyta > Magnoliopsida > Sapindales > Sapindaceae > Xanthoceras > Xanthoceras sorbifolium. The sequence goes on from CM010618.1 coordinate 13,989,660, forward strand.
TTCATTAAAAAAAATTAATGGTGAGATCCAGATTGGATCTCCACCAAGAAAAAAAAAATTTTGAATGTTCATCGAACCCTTTTGGGTTCGAAGATCGAACCCAGAAGGGTTCGCTCGAACCCCTTTTGGGTTCGATCTTCGAACCCATAAGGGTTCAATGAACATTCAAAATTTTTTTTTTTTTTTTTTTTTTTGCTTGGTGGAGATCCAATCTGGATCTCCACCGTTCATCATTGTTGATGGACGGTGAAGATCCAATCTGGATCTCACCATTAATTTTTTTAATGAATAGTAAAAAATTGATAATATAAATTGACAGGGGTATTTTGGTCATTTAAAATTTTTGAAAAAAGTCAAAGGTTATTTTAACGGTCAACGTTAACGTGAGAGGAGGTTAGTGTCCATTAATGCAAACTTTGATTGCGAATGTAATTAGCCAAACCTCAGGGAGGTTGAGTGTAATTAACTCATATAAAAATAGACAAAATATTTATTTATTTTTTTAAAAGAGGAAAATTTATTACTAACTTATATATTTATGGAAAGTTCTTGCTTTTTAAAATTAAAAAATAGACTTAACTTAGCCCTGATTTTAATTAAAATAGTGTTTTTATGATTTTATTTTGTTTATCCAAATTAAAGGTTGGTAAAGAAAATGTAAGGAGATTATAAAAATATGGGAGAAATGTAAAAAGTAAGAGATAAAAATAAAAATAATTATTAAATATTTTATTAATTATAAGAGTAGACAGAATAAAATAAAGGAGAAAAAAATTCAGTTATATTATATTAAAGTGATTACAATTAAAATTACCATGACATTACCCCATTCAATTTATTGTAATTCAAATATATAATTTTTGGTACTATAGCTCCAACCTCACGGGTCAACCGACCTTCTATAATTAAAATATCCCCACTTTCTGCAATCTTCCACTATAAATTCGAAAAAATGGTAGGACGAAAATGTTCACCTTTAAGTAATTTATAAAATCATTTCACCCCAAAATGATTCTGCAATTCCCATATATATAAAGGGTGAGGAATTGACAAGAGTGGATAGAGAAGAGTACGCGTAAGAGATGTTGTCATCTTCACAATCCGTCAACGGATATGGAGCTTTACTCTTCTCCTCTCCACACCCTTTTCATCATTATCGCTCTGCAACTATTTACAGGTAAGCTCACCTCTTTATCTCACTTACCCACTTCTCTTTTCCTCTGATTTTATTATTTTCTTATTAGTTTCTGTATGGTTCCTGAGGGGGAAAAAAAAAAGAGACCAAAAGAAAGGGAAAGAAAAAAAAAAAAGAGCTAAACTTTAACCCACATGCTACTGCTTTAAATTGCCTTTAATGTTTAATGATTATAATTATTGGGTTTGCAACAACTAATAAGAAAAATATAGCCTTTAAACAGTTAGTTGATATGCTCTTTTTCATTGACCAGGCAGCTAGAGCCTTTCTAATTGATGTTATTTTTCAATTTATAATTAGTATTGATTTTCCTGCCATGTTTTTAGTTGGTGTGATATGCCTACATTGCAATAGTTTAATACAATACTCCCTTCATTGTTCAAAATGTAAACGGATAAGGTTACATATGACCTTCTGATGAAATGACTGGTAAATTTTGATGATGCACTTTCCTTGTTTGAATTTTGTGTCAATTTAAGAAAATTGTGAGGTGGATTTGGAAATTGGAAGTGACTATGGAAAGAATGATTTTATGTAGTTAAAAATATATTTGGTTTTTGTTCTGAGGGTTGAATATTGAGGTCAAAAGTGCAGCTTTATAAACTTCTTTTGGTGATCCAATTAGCTTCGTTTAGTATTTTATATAGCAGATAGATTGAGGCCCTGTTGCTTTAGCAGATGCACTTTCTTCATACACTTGATATATGCCCACATTCTTTACTAATAAGAATTTAGAACGTGCTTGTGTATCATGTAATAGATTTTATTATAAAAATGTAACTCTGCATATGCTGAAAGTTATTAAATACCTCCCATATGGAAGTCTTATGGACTTTGTAGGCTATGTTGGTTGGAATTCCAGTTTCATGTGGTAAATGTGATCTGCAAGAGCACTCTAACCCTTTAGCGATACAAGTGTGAACTGCTCATGTGATGATACGATAGACTGCTACCATCATTGATGTGGAATATGAAGTTCCTTATATGCCTAAAGGTTTGGTGGGTGAAGCTCTAATGTTGTATCATAGGACTACGATTAAGATATTAAATGTTTTTTTCCCACTTTTCAGGCGGGGATTGAGGAGAGATCAAGGATGTCGGGTTGCCAGTAGAAGCAACAGTCAAGCATTTCAAGTAGTGGCCACTTCTAATGTATGAATCAACCCAAGGCTTCCTCATGTATAATGACGATATATATGGTTTGAATATGATCAAAGATTTTGTAGGTATGTGATTGACGATTTAGTCAATGAGTGCCTCATGGTAGTAAAACACCATATGTCTAGACACGTGTTAGTTGACTTAGTTGCATGGTTTGTGGTTCTTTTTAACTATAGAAATCTGTTCTATTCAGTTTTTAGCAAATATGTGAACTAAAACTAAAGGATTTGAGTCTATTCGGCTCAGATGGAAAATCAGAACCGAATATAAAACAAATTATGGAGCATCATCTTGGTTAGGTATTTTAAAGAAGAATTGACTGTTTAATGAATTAATTATCACTCATATATAAAACAAGAAACAAGTTGCACATATCAGGATTATTTATATAACCGGCAGGGTTGCTAAAAATTTGAAACAAATGGTTTAATTCAGAGGGATTGCATGCACTCTCCTAGTGATAGATAATTGACATCAAGCATTATGAATATTGCAATAGAAGTATGGCAATGCTTTGTTGCGCTTTGGCCTTTGAGTGTATTTTGTTAACATGCTATAATTCGTTACTCCCTCCTTACCCACTATCATCTATTTCTTCCGTAAGCAAACTCCATAGCCACTTTTCTGTGAGTAGCTAACTCATATCTCCTTAGTACCTTGGTCATGAACCCTTATTCCTTGTGGACTGCTTGCTGGGTACCAACTAATTAGGTGCACATAAACCCTTCTCCATAGATATCTCTAATAAGCCTCTATGAATTCTTTTGTAAGTGCTTAATCACTATCCATGAAACCTTCATTAGTTCTCTTCCATTGGAGGTTGCTCTTTGTATCTCAATCTTAAATGGCTCTAAAGTTCTGCTCCATTAAATCCTATAAGATGCCTCTATCAATCTATTATGCTTCTAAGACATAGTGAGAACTATCTTGATGGCTCAAAACAGTGCCTCAAAGTGGAATGATTAACCCTTTTCCGAGGAAATCATATCTTGTTTAGGATCTGCATACACATGTAGCATAATGTTTCATAGTTTATTTATCATTTATTTTTTCCGAAAAATTTGTTGGGTTTGTCACAATTTCTTAGAGACAGGAATTATATGTTGGATGTGCAGCTTGCATTGTTTCCTTGCAATCACTAAACTATCTTGACACTTTAATTACATGCAGTTAATAGCAGGCAATAGTTTTCTGCTCCACTTTTTTGCTTCTCAAAAAAGCCATATGATTTACTTGCTGTGTATAGAAATTTTATTTGACTTTGTACTATAACATGTTGTCTTCTTAATATGGATGGGACGCTTCATTTTGTCATCCAGGTGTCTCCTAAGGATAGAAATTCAAGCAAGGAGGTAATTATGGTTGATCCTTTGGAAGCCAAGCGGTTGGCCGCCAAACAGTTGCAAGAAATTAAAGCGAAAGAAAAATTCAAGGTGCAGCAAATTTCAGTACTTAAAAAAGATTATGAGTATGAAATTGATTGTCTTGTGTTGTGTCTGGTTCCATGAGCTATTGATGGCAGACAATTTCCTGGTAAAGTTTGGTAGTTGTTTATAACCGCTTGATCCAAAAGGTTAAACTATTAGAATAGACTGCCAACAATAATATTTAAGCACTCTTAACACACCCCTTTACTTGCAAGACTAACGGGTTTGTCATATAGCTCAAGCCCAAACACAAGCACATAACAAAGTTTGATAACATATAATAAATTCAAATAATCACATGAGAGAATTTGAACCCAAACCCTTCTAGCAAAACTAACTCTAATACCACGTTCATAACTGTTAGACCCATAAGTTTAAGCTGTTAAGAAAGAGCCCCACAATAGTAATTATACACTATAGTATGACTATGGACTAGGATTTAACTACTATACATGATTTGTATAGTTACTGTGGTAGTTATAAGAGCTGTTCTATTTTCTTTTAGTTTTTATTTTTTATTTTTTCAAACTTTTGATTTTTGTGGACCCTTGGATTAGAATCCAATGAATGGTAACCACCCTTGTAACAGAACATATATAGTAGCATGACCCGCATGAACTAATGCACAACTTTTGCCCTTATTTCTACAAAAACTCGTAGTTTCTAGTTTGGATTTAGATTCACATGTAGTAAGCATCTTACATCTTTTATATGGAAATATTGATTTTGTTAGGAAGAAGGTACAGTTTGATAACCATTGAAAAGCTTGAGTGGAATGTTCTAACACAATCAGTGATAATTTTATATCCTAACTAAAAGACAAGTGTTACTTCCTTAAATTTTTGTTTCCTGTATTGTCAACTTAACTTGTTGGACATGCCAAAGTGGCATCACCAGCATAATTTAAATTCTATTTAACAAGGCAATATTTTGTGTGTGGGTTCGAATGGGAAAGCTTGTCCTTATTCTTTACTTTTCTTTTTTTTTTTCCTTACTTACCAATACTGATTGATTGACATTGCTCTTCTAGAGAAGACGCCAAATTGAGGCAATTAACGGAGCATGGGCAATGATTGGTCTCACAGTAGGCCTAGTTATTGAAGGTCAGACGGGGAAAAATATTCTAGCTCAGGTGAAGTAACTCTTTCAGTTGCAAGAATATTGGCTGTGGAGTGTCAAACAATTGAAATAATTTCCTTTCTTTTTCTTCTCTTTCAGTTGGCTGATTACCTTTCCGCAGTTGTCAACTTTTTCATGCGATAGCATGATCCATATGTGATTGAAATTTAAGCAATTGCAGATTCATTCATGAACTACTTTTGTTGAAACTGAACTTGTAATACAAACAGATGTTCTTGCTTCTACTCACATAATTCATATTACAAAAAATGACATGTTTTGCTCCTATGGCCACTGCTTGTTGGTGAGTTAAGTTGCTATGAGTTATTTAGTTATGCATCCGTAGTTTAATTACCGACACCTGCTTGCATTAGATTACCAGCAAGTGGAAAATTGTTGGAACTCACTACATAATGAACATTTTTCTTTTTAAGTCTGTTTCAATGCTTGTATCACATTTGGTTTCAGAAATCAAATAATTTGCTTGCAATATATGTCAACAAATTATGAATCTGCTAGTCACTAGTTTGTGTTTGTTGCATGGTGGCACCAACAAAATTGAGAGAATGTCTCACTTATGAAATCTAAAGGTTGTCAACTAGGTGGACTGCGATGTGCTAGGCCATATTTTTCGAGGCCTGACCGTAACTGGTCTTGCTTGCATAGTTTTAGGCTAGGTTTTATATTATCAGAGATGGCTAGAATTGAAATCCATGTCCTCCATTACAATTACAAAATGTTGTGTTTTGTTTTTCAATGAAAAAATAAGGTATCATTATGATAAATTCGCATGGTGGATAGGAAGGTGCACTAACCACTTGAGCTATGAGTGGATGTGCGATTACTAAGATCTCTTTTGGTTACATAGTTTGTGTTAGTTTATATACATAGAATTGAAATTTGCAGACTTGAAAATGGATTAAATGAAAGGTAGATAAATAAGGGTCAATGGCCTAATGCAATTTCAGTGGATTGTTAGGTGCAAATAAACTCTTCTGATACAATTCAGTGAATTGATGCCTTGATGGACCACTTTGTTGTTACATACCCTTAACAATAGACCTCTTTTGGTCCACCAGACCTTTAATTTTTAGGCCTTGTGTTTCTGCTTAGAAATGATTTTGGTCAGCTTCGGTTGGCAGCCTAACAAATACTCGACGTATTTGGATTTGTTCATGCTCTTAAAAATTGCCAAATGTGTGTAAGGGAAGAGCCACCCGTGCGCGCTCTCACACGCACATAAACAATCACTAATTACAAGAAGAAAATAGCCATTGTAGCCACCTTTGGGTAGACCAAAATCTGAAATTAATACCACACTACCCCAAATTATATCTCAAAACATGCTCTAATCAATGTTGAATTATAATTCGTATCGTTGATTACATCATTTACTTATGTATATTACAATTTTAATCCACCCGTCAATGTCATTTGCGGTATATTATTTGTGATATATAAGGTTACTGAAGATCAACAATGTTTCCTTTTATATTTAGGAGTATTTTTACCCTTGTAATAATTTAGTACATTATATTTCTTGTATACTTAAAAAGTTTTTCTTTTTTTTTTTTCTGGGGTGAGGCTATAATGATTTAAATCAATCTCCAACATTTTATTTGCTCTTGATATAAAGATAATTGAGTTTCCTACTAAAGGATGTTTAGACGTTGAAATTATAAATTTAAATTTACAGTCAAATGTAATAAAATATATTTATTTATAATTTAAACGATTAGTATATTTCTTTTTTATTTCGGTAGTGATGGTTTAAATCTCATCATATATTTTTATCAGTATATATGGATAATTTTTTTTCTTATTACGAGAATAAATAACCTTCTATTATGAAAATAGATAATACTGATTTCGGCTCTTTCGACAGAGCCGACATATTTAATGGAGAATTTATCTTTAAATTAATTTATAATAAATTTTCATTTCATGCATTGATGACTTTCCCTAAAAAGATGGAGTCTTTAACTTCTGATTAAATGTCGAAACTGGATATAGACAACTGACAAGACAAGTGTTTTACAGAGCAGAATGTAATGGAATGAGTTGATGATCATTGAAAATCCAACTGCCAAATTTAGAGAATAGATTGGTGCCAAAATTTGGGAAGTAAATGAAGCTACATAGACTTGATATTGCCACCAACAACCAAATATTTAATAAGATTAGGTTAAAATCATCTCATTGTTCATGTTTATAAGGAAAAATATCATTACATATCTCTTCAAATTTTTATTTTTTTAATTAAATATATGGTTATTCTAAGTTTTAAAATATTGACATTATCATTAATTCATGGTAAATATCTTGTTATTTAACATATTTCCTTTTGAGTTATAGTCATATATTTATTTAGAGGTAAGGAGAGGATGTTTTTCTATCTAGATTGTGTTTATTAATCGAAAATATTAATTTAAAATTAACATTAATTTTTAAATCATATCTAATCCATCTTGAATTTTAAAGGATCTTGTAACGTGAGAACACTATTATTAATCTACGGTCAAAACTGTTTGCTTAATATATAATTTAAAGTATAAAGTGTATATTTTTATCCACCCAAAATATAAAAAAGCAAAGACACTGTCCCATATTAGAATCACTCTTTTTAAGATGAGGTTGATCAAGTAGTGTGTCTTTCACACTTATACCTCGAGATTGTGAGTTTGAGTCCTTTCACTCCCCCCTCAAATTTCAAATTAATTGTAATAGATAAAAAAAAAAAATAGAATCACTTCCCTATTTGATAAAATAAAAAAAAATTGTGGAAAGAATAGGAAAAAAATATGTTGGACTTGACTTGTAAGCATTTAATTAAATATTCAACTATATTGATAGTTATATTTACAATAGACATAAAAAAATCATACATAATTAAAATAAAGTTTTATCCATCTGCGTACATTATGAACGTATGATCATGATATATATATATTTCCATAAAGGTCCAATATTGACTTCATTTGAAGCATCTTAAGACAGGTAAAACTTTGTATCTCAAGGCAAAACTCTAATACCATATGAGTTAACTGTCTTCATAAAATAAAAACCGTTTTAAAATTTATACTGTCATAATCAAAAAGATACGTGTGCACATGCACAACAATAAATATGGCAAACAACTTAGCATACATATAAACTAAAAGGGGTACCTTTCTTTTGGTCTCGAAAACATTTTTCTTTTACATTCTCAATTTATTTCTTAACTTGCTGCGATGAATTGTCAGACTTTTCAGACTTCCTTCTATGGTTGGACTTTGAAGAAAGCAAATTAAGTAGTTGAATCGTCACCAATAGAAACAGCTTTGACAGCTTCCTAGCTAGGAAATAAATGGAAAACACCCCACGACATCACTAACCAAAAATATTTATAGAAAGTGCCTTCGTTTTGTTTTTGTTGTTTTTTTTTTTTATTAAGAAAATATTATTTTCTGTCGTCTACCCCTATCTTTGGGGCAAAATCTTGGTGGGCTCATGTGTCAATATTAGCTTTTATTGTAGATAATATCCATTATCCATAACGCTTCATTACTTGGCAATAATGATCAGTACAACTAATTCAGTTGCGTGGCCAAAATTTATCCAATCAAGTGGGTGGGGGCTTCAAATAAGATAAAATTTTCTCTGTATTGCAAAAAGGTTGACATTAACAATATTAACTTTTAAGAATATTATTAAAATTTCTCTATAATTTAATATATTTATTAAAAAAATTTCTCTAATTTTATTTATAATTAAAACTTCCTCTATAATTTAACATATTTATCAAATTTAGTTACCAAAATAACATTGACTGTTAACTTTTGAGATAGAAATATTATTAAAATCTCCATCTAATTTAATGTATTAATTAAATTTTTTCCTAATTTTATTTATGATCAAAATCCCCTCGTAATTTCATTTTATAGTCAATTTATCTTATATCGTTAGTTTTAATTACCAAGAGACCTTTAACCGTTAATTTTTTTTGTTAAAAACTTTAGGGTACCAAGAATATAAAGATAAATATCTATATATATATATATATTAAATTAAAGTATTTTAATTTATAATATCAATGAATCTCTATCATCCATCATATGATGAACAATAGATATTATATATAAAATATTAAACAATTTAAATTTTTAAAAATTTAAAATATATGGAGATGGAAGGTGGAGATAAATTTTTTAATTTTTAATTTTTAATTTATTTTTAATATTTTATGTATTTTTTTGTGTTTATGATCTCTACTATCCATTTATGGAGATGGACGATGAAGATCCATTTTTAAAAAAAAAAAAAAATTGTTAATTTTTTTAAATAAAATTTGTGTTTATGATCTCTACTGGAGATTCAACTTTTTTTAATTTTTAATATTTTATATTTAATCTCTAATGTTATCATATTATGGGGAGATTTTGACCATAAATAAAACTATGAGGATATTTTGACTAATATATCAAATTAGATGAGGATTTTAATAATATTCATCATTGAAAAGTTAACGGTCAATAGTATTTTGGTAATTAAAACTGACGGTAAGGAGAATTTTGATAAATACACCAAACTATAGGGAGAATTTTAGCCATAAATAAAATTAAAGGGGAGATTTTGACGAATATACCAAACTATAGGAGAGATTTTAATAATATCCCTAACTTTTACGTGTCATCTATTATCATGACTCAAATTTAAAATATTGTAACTTTTACATATTATTTAAATGTAACAATTCAAACTTAAAATATTATTAAGCTCAATAAATATTTTTTACAATCAAATCACACTAAACATTAATAATAATATCATCTAAAAATAAAAAATTACGGTGAGATATAAATAAAGATAGAAAGTAAGGAATGAAAGATGTTAAAACAAGACAAAGACTTGTTATATACTTATGTGTCAGCTTTTTAATGATCAGGTGCACCCGATTTTTCATCTCAAATGTGTCCTCCCACTGTTGGGTATTGGATGGAGAAAAATGATTGATCATTTGTTTAAAATAACATCACAAATTAAGAGAGTATACTTGGTTTATTTTTTATTTATAACAAGTACAATTAATTTAAAATTTTAGAATCGGAGGATATAATTCAAACGTACAGGTATACTATCCGAGCCAACATTATCTCGTGAGATAGTATACTTATTAAGTTAAGAATATTTTTAATATTATTATAGTTGAATAATCATAAACATTAATATATAATATATTATTATATAGTGACTTTTCCATGAAATTATGTTGTGTTTGAAAGTTATTACATTTTTTTTATAGAAAGAATTTATAAAGTGTTTTAGAAAATCACGTCTCATGATTCTTTTTTTAACAAGTCATATGATTTATAAAATAACACTTTTAATTGTGTTTTTTTTTTTTTTCTATTTTTATTGCGCATTCCCTCTTCCTCTTATCTCAAATTCCACCTAAAAAATAGGGAAAAAAGAAATACCTATTCCTTAAACTATTACTAAAATCGCTATCAAGCAGCACATCACATATTACTTTTAATTTTTTTTATATTTATAAAATAATGTATTGAATTTCTCAATTATCAAAAGCACTTTTGATACGTGAAGGCTCAAGTTTTGGATTGGAACTTGATAGGTTTGTATCTATTCCTTTGCGTGTGCTTTGTATTCAAAGAAAAGAACATTGAAATCTTCAAAAATGGTGGACTTATATAATACATAGCCAACGATTGAAAATTGAAATTGAAGAAGACATCTTGGACCGAGCCGTGTTATTAAACCATTTAATTTTGTATGTATTATCTTACGAAAATAAACAAAAATAAAATTTAAAATTATAAGAGAAAATTATTGTTAAAACAATACATCTCTATATCATATTTAACAAACTTGAATTTTTAACATCATTGAATGTGATTTGATGGTAAAGATGCTCATTCAACTTGATAATGACTCAGGTTTAAATAGTTAATAGTATTTCAAAAGAAAAAAAAACGCAAATTTTTAAATATACTCCACAAATTAATAAAAAAAATATAATAGTTTAATTAATATTATTAAATAACGTTTAAGTTTTATGCATTAGATTAGAATATTGTTTAACAAACGTGAACTATTGAAAACCAATTCATGATTTCGCACCTGCAATTGTCTAATTCGTGTTGATTTCTTGTAAAATTACATGGGGGGCACCCAGGCACAGGTCTGGTTCTTGTGTCTTGACATTAAAAGACCATCGCTTTTAATAATTTTTCATTATAATAATAATTAATTGATAGTTAGTGGTAAAGTCGACATCAAATTTGTTAGGTTACCATAATTTCTGCAAATAAAAAATTCATAGATAAATATATGTATGTTGAGTTCAAGACAGGCATGCATGCTATTGTCACCTACCATTTGTGAAAATGATTGATTCCATTTAACAAATTGTTTTTTTAAAATTTTTTTTATAGAAATGTTACATGTAGATAGATAGATGCATCTAGAACGTTAATTGAATTTGGTTGCACTGCACATTTATAATTATAATGTTGTCCACTACAAAAAAGATTCAGCAATCACAATCTTCAAAAAGGTGACAGAGCAATAATTTGTAGTAGAATTGCAATTAGTTTCTCATTTGTTTTTTGTTCTTGTATCCAATCTTGGTTGTGGATTCAATCTAATCCACTTTACAATATCCTCTTCTTCTTTTCCCTTTATATATATATATATATATATATATATATTTGGGTGGGGTTTTTATCTCATTAATCATTTCAATCATTTGATATTTTTAATTGCATTTTTTTTTAAAAAAAATATACCAAAAAGAAAAAATTATTATAAACTGATAATAGAATTATAAGAAATAAAATCCTAATATAAGATAATAGTTTTCCAACCAAACCTCGATATCCCTAGTTAACTTAGCAAACTATGAGCTACCTTATTTATAAAATTTTTACTGTATTTTTTTTTTTAAGATTGAAATCGATTAAATTAAAAATTTAAGAGACCTAACGAAATTATTGTTGTGTTTTATTTTATTTTCTATTCTTTCTTGTTCTTGTACCAATATTCTCATTGGAGCCGCCAGAAAAACAAAACCCAAAGAACATATTGTCTTTGTCAAATTACCTTATCTAAGTAAAGAATTAATTAACTTAATTATCAACTTTTTTATGTGTGTGAATCAAAAGTATGACAAACACCAAAGAGAACAAAAAGGCTGAAAAGACAATGAATTGAATTGAATAATATTCTTAGGAATAAACACTAAACAATTATAGAGAGATAAGGATTTGAGATTGGGTTTAATATTATTCTTTGAATATTCCCATTAAATTAATATTATTAAAATATGTGAGAAAAGTCATTTGGGGGTTTTGGATGGAAACTTTGTTTGGCTGCCCAACTCAAATGAAATCCAATTAATTAATTATAATAAAACAATAGTCAAAGCTTGGCATACTTTAAGAGAATGGATTTGGTTGGGATTTTTTTTTATTATCATTTTTTAATATACAATTAAATAAAATAATAGTTGATTGTTTGACGATTCAAACGTGTCATTTAAATTTTAAAATAGAAATCTCCTTATTTTATTTTATGTGTATGTGTTTCTTTCTATAAATAATATGTTAAATAAATAGTTGTAGTGCTCCTCTTAAATTAAAATTTGCATTTTTTTTTATTATTTAAATAAGAAAAATACTAGGTACGCTTGTGACTTGTCTTGACAGGTGTAAAAGTCATTATATTATATATATATATATATATATATATATATTATTCTTTTTAACAAAGGGAAATTTATAACTATGAGAAATCAAAATTCTTTCAACTTTCTTTTATGATTTTTTTAGTGTGTTTTTTTCTATACAGAAACGCGTTCTCGGAAAATACACTAATTAACTAACAATATTTAGGGCATTGACTAAAACTTCCACGCAAAGAGGAATGTATATCCTTTAGGCTATAACATAAAATTCTTCAATAATGAGACCAAATGTAGCCAACTCATAAGTAATAATGTTATAATTATAAGAACTTAAGAAAATATGTTTAATTGACAAAGGAACAACTAATTGAATTATATCATAAACAATGAGACCCACATTAGATAAAATGGAGCTCTTTAGAGCTTCTCCAACCTAACATCATTTTGGTGCAAAATGATGTATTTGCACTAAAATGATGCATAAAAGGCCTCCAACCATACACTATATTCCATTCTCTAATGTTAAAATTTAGTATACATGAATAGTATTGCACCAAATATGGTGCAATACTATTCATTGTACCAAATTACTATTTAACATTTTTAATTCAATTTTATCCTTTATATTATAACTCTAACAAATTTTATTCATTTATATCCTTTAACCAATTTAATTTATTTATACACTTTGATAAATAAATAAATAAACAAATTAATTTATTTTTAAAAATATACTATTGAAATTATTTCGTCGAGAGCTTAAAAATGAGTGCAATATTAATATAAATTATTAAGTTATTTAATTAACTTATTAATTATATAATTAACTAATTTATACCTTTTAATTTCACTTAAATTTTTAATGTATAAAACACTTATTTTATCAATTACTATTTGAAAAAGATAATAATCAGTAAAAAAACATAGTGAAATTAGAGACAAAAACACTATTTATCGTACTTCGTAATGCATTGATTGAACATTTATGGAAACAATATAGTAACTCACCAAATTAGTAGATAGTAAAAATATTTAAGAATTTAGTAAATTATTATTATTCAGCTTTATTTATATTTTATGTAAGTCATATTATTTAATGAATATCTTTATTTGAAAAAAAACTTTTTATATTTTTGGATGATGTGATTATTAACTAGAAAAAATATATGGTTTAAAATTGATGAAAATTTAATGGTAGAAAAATAAGTTGGTGAAAAAAATAGTCGCTTGAAAAATACATGGGCAAAAAATTAGATACAAAATTAATTAGTTAGATAAAAAAATTAGTTGAAAAAAAAATTAAAATAATATTATATTAAAAATGATAAAAAATTAATTTGATTATTCAATTTTTTTCATATAATATGTATAATTATTTAATAATAATATTATAATACTAAACAAATAAATTAATATTGTTTAAAAAATTATAAATAGAATATTATTTAAAAATATTGTTTGCACTAATTTATTGTAAATTGGGTTTGGGATGAAAAAAAATTGGTGTAAAAATATTCTAAAAAGATACTGTTTTTACACCATTTTAATACAAAATTTAGTGTTATAGGTTGGAGATGGCAAATGCATTAAACTCAATTCAAATTGGACCAATGCCTATCTACGCTGCAAATTGGATTCCTCGTAACATGGCCATCAGCCACCTTCATTGAAACCAATAAGGGTTATTTTTGGGCAAACAATGCTATTAACATGACAATCACGAATCACAACTCCAAAACCTATCATTTTATTTTTAAAATTCAGAGTGACATCTAAATTGAGTTTAAACCAGCTTGAAAAGGGGGGCATGCCACTTCACTAAAGCACAAGAATGAGACGTTAAATTACAATTTAATTAATGTTTTGTGGACTTTAAAAGAATATATAAATTGTCATCCAAATTAATTTAATGTAACTTGGGAGAATTGTAAATATTAAATTCTTTAAAACAATATAAAGTTTTAATGTCATTTTATATTCTTAATTGGACAAATTTTTTTTTTTTTTTTTAAAAAACAATAGGTGCTATAAGATAGTATGAGTGGCAATTCATGTGACAATATTGTGTTTGGATCAATTCAAATTATATTAATGATGCTTTAACTATGGAAAATCGATCTAACCAACATCATTATATTAGAGGATTGTCAACTCAATTTATTGCCCGTCTCTAAAGTTGTTAGAGGCCACATGCAATAGCTTGGAGCTAACCGAATAAAATTCTCTCCCTTTTCATTTTATTAATGTGCCTTAAATAATTATTAATTTAATATTCTACTCCAAAAAGTATATAGATAATAATTTTGATACAGCATCCTATTTTTATGATATTAAAAAAAATATTTTTACACATAAATGTATAATAAAATTTGAACCTCTTACTATAAATATGAAAAGTAAATTGTAAACTACTAAATTTTAAAAATAAGATGTGTTGTGATTTTTTTTAAAGATATTAATATTATTTTGATTTTTCATATAAATTTACCCATGATTTCATCTCATTTTAAGAATGAGATAATTAAGAACTAAAAACATTTTTTAACAGAATTAATTGCCAAAATAAATATTTGTATTATTATTATTTTTTTAAAAAAAAGCATGAGCCTTAATTTTACTATTAAGCATTTAAGCCTAATTCGATAGCATGATTAGGTAATCTAATCCCACAGATTTAAGCCACGTGTCTTTATGACGCAGCAGAAAAGGCATTGATTGAGTTCGTCAGCAAGACAACACACTTAGTACGTCACTTCGAGTTCTCAATAAAATAAAATAAATAAAGTAAAAAACAATTTAGAATTTGAGAGTTGAGACGCAGTTTTAATAGAAATTCTGGGTATGTGGGTCCCCGAGTCCAGGTGGGTGGGGCCCCCGTCCGCTTATCTCTTAAATAAATTTATACCGAACTTCTCACTCGGACATTTAAAAGACGAGGGTGCTGCTGCCGACGTCAGTTGTCCCAGAAGAAACTCGCGACGGATAAAGTGGGACCCAGGAACTAATCCACCCTTGGTGGGTCCCGCTCGTGAGGAACACGTCGTTGTTTTTGTTCTATGTTTGATGTTTCTCAAACAAACAAACACACGTGGTGGGACCATACCCAGAAGCTACCCGGAAAATTCAAAACCAAACGCGAAAGAGAAAACGCTATTTCTTCTTCCTCCTCCTCTAAAAAGGTTTCGACCCTGACTCACTGACTTCCATGCCTGGACTGCCACGTTGGCCATTCACGATCCTCCACGTCACCCATATGAGATTATATTTGAAAAATTGAACAAGTTGTCACCTTATCCTATACATTTCAAACAATAATAAGTTAAAAAAATTAAATGAAATTATCTTTTATACTATAAATCATAAAGTGATGTTGTGAATACATACTTTGATCTATCCTTCAAACTTTGTCGTCACTACTGTCATCAACCATTGATGATTTAATGTTTTAAATCCTTTCTTCTATATTTCAAAAAATAAAATTACATCTTTTTTCCAAATCTTTTTTTTTTTTTTACGAAAGTAATGCTACATATTATATTTTTTTATTATATTCCAATTAATAATATATTAATTGATGAATTAATTTATTTATTAAGTAATTAAATGATTATGAATTTGATTATATTTTGCAATATAAATTTGCTAACAGCATCATTTAAATATTTTTTTAACTTATTTTTTGTAATTGTTCATAATTATCAATAAATTTATATTGAAGAAATTTTCTACATCACCTTTATTGGTTATTATAATTACGTGAGACTTTTTGATGTAGGATATTTTTAAAAATTCACTGAATAGGTAAAACACGCAATTTTATATTTGGATCTATAATAGGTAGTTGAATTATTTCAACAAGCCCTACAATATTATCCGGTTTTTATCCATGAACACAATGTTTTTTTTTTCAAATTTAGTCATTTAAATTTTTATTTGTCAATTTTTTTCTTTTCTAGCAATATATTAGGATTTTAATAACTTTTTTATTCATTTAAGAAAACTATGTTAAAAATTAGTCACAACTCAAATTTCCTTTTTTATAAATTTCAAGATTTCTTTTATTTATAGTTTAAATTTTATTTTGACTATTTTATTATTATTTTATATTATTTATCAATAAAATTATCCATTTAAAATAATTTATATTGATTCATCAAGTTTTAAATTTAATTATCACTTACATATTTATTATACGAGATGTTTTAAATTAAGATATGATCTGCATACATTATATACATACAAAACTTCATTTCGTTTTATCCAACTACCTACATTATATCATAGAAATTAGTCTCTTTAATAATATAATATAAACTCATCATCATTATTAATTGAGATTTTTATAATTACCTATATTATTTTTTTTAACATATTTTTACCACAATACAATTTAAATGAAAATATTATTAAATGAATTAGCTATCTATAACATTAATATATCGTGCGAGCTGCGACCGGTAGATTTATATCAACAGACATAAAATTAGTGTCATTTATTATAAAAAAAATTTTAAAGATTGTCATAATTATGGTAGTGTTGAGTCGGCATGATGACGTGAAAAATTTCGAGAAACGACAGCCGTTTGTTGTCTACGTGTTGTAAGACGAGAGGAGCGAAAAGAGCCGTTGATACGGCGTATCGGCCAAGTCAGAAGTCAAGAGCACGTCCGTGACTTTGGCTTCGTTGGACGATCCCAGACACGCCACGTTTTCCATGTAGTAGCACCACGTGGCAAGTTCTAGAACACCTTTTAGATTTATCGATCTCTGTACCAAGTAGGTAGACCAGAGACATAACTATCACCAAAAAGCTCCCAAACCATATCAAAAGACGAAAATATATAACAAAAAAACAGGAGACTTGAATTATTTATTTATTTAATTAATTGTTTTTAAAAATAATAATATAGAAAGTCTCTCACGGATATATATGAGCGTTGAGAGTTGTTATCTCTACACGTTCCAACTGTGTAAAGCTGTATCCAAGTTTTTTTTTTTTTTTTTTTTTCCAATTATTGTGACCGAGTAAATCTGGTGGCAGCCGTGTTTGAATCTTGACACGTTTCAATCTATTTTCCTTTTTTAACTTTAGTGTCCTTAATTCTTTTTGTTCTTTCCTTTTATATAAATAAAGACTTTTCTCTTTTTTTTTGGTTAATATTTATTTCCATTATAATCTAAAAAATTATTTACCACAAAATCCACCATGATATTGATTTTTCCTTCCAATTATGATAAAATCCCACAAAATCAGATCGAATCTCTTCAGTCTTCTATAATACATTTAATTAATTTAAATATGATTTTTATTTTCTATATCTTGTGATCACCTTTTACACTCTTAGAATCAATTTTAAATATACATATATTCTGTGTAATTTAAATAATCTAACATAAAAACTTATGCTTATTGAAATAAAAACAATATATAAATTTAAAATTAATAAAATAGATACATCGATAGATAATTCCATATTAATTGGCCTTGTAGTAACTTACCAATTTATATTTATTTATTTAATTTGGAAATAAAAAAGTAACTGGCTACTTCCGGTAACAGAGAAACAGTGAAGTTACAGTCATTACGTGATCACATACAACAGACCCCCACTATTACTACGACGAGGATGATCAAAGTATTATCAAATCTCAACCGTCCAATTCCAATCCAAAAAAACTCGTATAAATTTGATTTTCTCGGTCTCTCTCTATCTGTGTCTCGCTTCGTCCTTATCTTCACTGTTTCGAGTTTCCTTTTTTATTTTTTCCATTTCAAAACACAATCCAACCCAGCGAACGGTACATGTTATGGAAGGTATATCAAGAAGAATTTATTTCCCTTTAAAAAACCCCATTGACGATACCTTATAAAAACCACCCAGAAAAACTGAGTCTTGAAAAGAAAAATACAAGAAACAAAGAACAAGAAAACAAATCGCTCTTGGTGTTTTGGTTTTCTTGATCTGATCTGAGTGTTTGTTTTATAATATGATCCAAGTCCTGTTTGGACCTGTTGAATTTGATTACGATTGATGACTTTGTGGCTCTGAATCGGATCCCAAGAGTCATGACAAAGCCCAGAGTCATCTCCGAATTCGAAAACGACGTCGACGACGACACCACCAACAACAACAACGACGTGGAAGAAGATAACGATCAACAGTGGTGGCTCGCGAGCGCAGGATCATCGTAGCGAACCAGCTGCCAATACGAGCCTCTCGCGACGAGGGGACCGGAGAGTGGTCCTTCGAGTACGACGAGGACAGCCTCGTTCTGCAACTCAAGGACGGGTTCTCGCCCGACACCGGGGTCGTCTACGTCGGTTCCCTAAACGCCGAAGTCGACGTATCCGATCAGGACGACGTCTCCGCCGTCCTGTTCGACAGGTTCCGGTGCGTGCCGACGTTCCTCCCAGCCGATGTGCACAAGAAGTTCTACCATGGCTTCTGCAAACACTATCTCTGGCCTCTGTTTCACTACATGCTGCCTCTGACGCCGAGCCACGGCGCTCGATTCGATCGCGCCGATTGGCAGGCCTACGTGTCGGCCAACAAGGTCTTTGCCGATAAAGTCATGGAGGTGATAAACCCAGATGAAGATTACGTCTGGATACAAGACTATCATCTCCTGGTGCTCCCTTCTTTTCTCAGAAAACGTTTTTGCAGAGTGAAACTCGGCTTCTTTCTTCACAGCCCCTTCCCTTCCTCGGAGATATACAGGACCCTGCCTGTGAGAGATGAGATTCTCAAGTCTTTGTTGAATTGTGACTTGATTGGTTTCCATACGTTTGATTATGCGAGGCATTTCTTGTCATGTTGTAGTAGGATGTTGGGGGTTGAATTATGAGTCCAAGAGGGGCTACATTGGTTTG